>CAKNXH010073791.1:0-32418 GCA_932178445.1 Andricus quercusramuli | reverse complement strand
TATATTTTTTGAGACATTTGTGAATTTCTTTGAAATCTTTTAAATATAACTTAAATAAGTGAAATTTTTGTAAAATGTTTTAAAATATTCGTGACATTTTTTGAAAAAGTTGTGAATTTCTTTTAAATCTTTTAAGTATCATTTGAATCAGTGAATTTTTTGTAAAATGTTTAAAAATATTTTATATATTTTTTGAGACATTTGTGAATTTCTTTGAAATCTTTTAAATATCACTTAAATAAGTGAAATTTTTGAAAAATGTTCTAAAATATTTGTGACATTTTTCGAAATATTTGTGAATTTCTTTGAAATCTTTTAAATATCACTTAAATCAGTGAAATGTTTAAAACATGTTTCTAAATATTTGTGACATTTTTTGAAAAAATTGTGAATTTCTTTTAAATCTTTTAAGTATCATTTAAATCAGTGAAATTTTTGTAAAATGTTTAAAAATATCTTTTATATTTTTTGAGACATTTGTGAATTTCTTTGAAATCTTTTAAATATCACTTAAATCAGTGAAATTAAGGAAAAATGTTTTTAAATATTTGTGACATTTTTGAAAAAATTGTGAATTTCTTTTAAATCTTTTAAGTATCATTTAAATCAGTGAATTTTTTGTAAAATGTTTTAAAATATTTGTTACATTTTCTGAGACATTTGTGAATTTCTTTGAAATCTTTTAAATATCATTGAAATCGATGAAAATTTTGTAACATCTTAAAAATATTATGGAAGTCTATAAAATATTGTTAAAATCTTTCTGAAATCTTGGAAATTTTTGAAATCCTGTAAAATCTTTTGAAATACTCGAAATAGATTCTGTCCGGTATATAATACATGTAAATAATGTGAACTACAGAAAATCCGATTTTTTACATGATAATATTGGAATTTTTTTTTATTGCAGCGAGTAAACAGAATAGTGCTATATTTTCAAATCTGTGTAATTACATTTGGTCAGATGAAGAAGAAGATAATAACATTGAAGATTTGTTTGAAAACGTTGAGGAGCCTCTTTTGCCATGTATTGCGAAGTCAGCTGATTCACCTCGTATCCCGAAAAAAATGAAGTTAATAACTCATGATTTAACAGCCAGTTTGGACAGAGGAAAAGTAAGCGATAGAATGGCTGCACGTGTCATCTCTTCTGTTGCTCAAAGCTTAGGATTTCGACTAGAAGACTCGTGCTTAAGCCGTGAAACCTTAAGAAGGGTCAGAGAGACTCACAGGCAAGAGCTGGCTGGTGAAATAAAAAATAATTTTTTACCCACTACAAAACTTATTGTTCAATGGGACGGGAAACTCCTACCAGATCAAGAAAATCAAAACCATAATGTGGACCGCCTTCCTGTTGTCGTGTCCGGGGAAGGAATCGATCAATTACTAGGAATTCCAAAACTTTAAAGTGGAACTGGTGAAGCACAAGCGAATGCAATTGTTGATCTACTCAAAGAATGGAATATTCAAGACGATGTTTGTGGTTTGTGTTTCGACACTACTTCGTCCAACACGGGCGAGTTGAGTGGTGCCTGCGTTCTTCTGGAGAACAAATTAAAGAAAAATCTGTTACATTTAGCTTGTCGCCATCACATATACGAAATAGTATTGAAAGCAAGTTTCGAAGAATGTATGGGACCTACTAGTGGTCCAGATGTTTTGTTATTTAAGCGCTTCAAAGCTGAGTGGGAGAGTATTGACAAAAATAATTTTGAATGCGGCTCAGATGATCCTTTAATACCACAAATAATAAAAGATGAAAAAGAGAACCTTCTTTACTTTGCCACGGAGAGATTGAAACAAGAGGTAAGATTTGGAAATACTTTTTGTTACTGTAATTGATTATTGATTGTATGTTTCCAAACTGAGTGATATTGACCGAAAACTTTGTTATTCATTTTACACTACATAGATATTTCATTTTTGTTACAGAAAAAAGCAGCTCCTCGGGTGATTACCGCGAGCTATTGGAATTAGCGATATTTTTTTTCGGAGGACAATGTCCTAAAGAAACTTCATTCAGAAAACCAGGAGCAGTCCATCATGCCAGATGGATGGCGAAAGCAATTTACGCTTTAAAAATATATTTGTTCAGAAATCAGTTCCATATTAGTTCAAAAGAAACGGCAGGCATTCGAGAAATCAGTTGTTTTATTATATTTATGTATTTGAAGTTTTGGTTTACAACTCACAACCCATTAAAAGCAGCAAACAGCGATCTCGAGTTCCTCAAAAGTCTTACAAATTGTGACGCTGTAAGCTCGAAAATTTGTCAAGTTTCCTTGAAGAAACTTGAGCGGCACCTCTGGTATTTAGGCGAACAATTGATTGGATTGGCTTTTTTTGACAAGACCGTATCCACTGATTGTAAACGAAAAATGACAGAGGCAATCAAAGAACGTCCTGGTAACGAAAAATTTCTCAAATGGAAAGAACTTTCAGCAAATGAAAAACAGAATCTAAAATCTTTAACTCTCGATTATTTCGTTACAAAGAATACGATGTTATTTTTTGAAAAATTGGGTATCAACACTGATTTCTTGAATGCTGATCCGCAAACGTGGATTCTGAGGGACGATTATAATCGTGGCTTGCGTCTCGTAGAGAATTTACCTGTAGTAAACGACAGAGCAGAACGTGGTGTTGCTTTAATCAAAGAATATAATTTGTTATTAACAAAAGACGAACAGGGAAAACAAGCTCTGATGCAAGTTGTGAAAGAGCATCGTCGATTGTACCCCGAGTGTGACAGAGCGTCACTTAATGAGTCGTTTAAAAACTTCATTTTTCGTCTGTAAATGTTAGATTCTGCTTCGATAATGCTTTGCTAATTTCAATACTTTTCGTGTGAAATATTTTTTTGAATGCTCGCGTTCGAATGAAAAAAAAATTTGTACTAAAAAAAAATTCAAATCAGACAATTTTTCACTTCGGATACAGATTTTATTCAAAAAGCAATAAGCTCTAATTTTATCTAAAAAAGATATAATTCTAGCATTCATCTAGTAAAATAAGGCAATTTAATTTTTGAGGCTTGGTTCTGGTTCCAACGCCTTGAAGATGGCTTGATTGTGTAGATATTTTTGCTGTCCAATAAATTCAATCTGTTAAATTTTTTGCTGTTTATATCAATGTACTGATTATTTAAACAATTGTCTTTATGAAAATTAATTATATATATTAATAATTTAGTGTAATCATAGATAAATATGATAGTTTCACTCATTTCTTACAAAAATAAATTTATTTATTTAAACAATTTTCATAAAAAATTATTAGTTATTGAACATTTTTATCGATGAAAACAATAAACTATTTATTACATTATAATATTAATTGAGAATAATGATTTGTTTAAACAATTTTTACAACAAATTAATTGTTAGTAAATATTATTATCGAGCTTTATTATATATTCAAGCTTTAAATTTTAAACGTCTGAATAATTAAAAATAGTTATTTGTTTAAACAATTTTTATAGGTAATTTATTGTTATTGAATATTGTTATCGATAAAAACAATTCATTAGTCAGAAAATTTTGGATGCTTCAAATTTTTAATGGTCGAATAATTAAAAATAATTATTTGTTTAAACAATATTTATGAAAAGATGATTGTTAGCAAATATTGTTATCGATAAAGAGAATGAACTACTTATAACATTTTTAATTCTTCAAATTTTCAATGTTCAAATAATTGGAAAAAATTATTTATTTAAATAATTTTTATAACAAATTAATTGTTAGTAAATATTTATATCGATAAAAACCATTTATTAGTCACAAAATTTTTACGCTGAATAATTTTAAATGTTTAAATAACTGAGAATAATTATTTGTTTAAACAATTTGCATTACATAACAAATGTTTGTAAACATTTAGTAAATATTGTTATTGGATAATAATCTTTTATTATTCAAACAACTTTTATGAGGCGATAATGTTAAATCTATAAAAAATAATAATTAAAAACTAATCAGTTAATGTAAGCATCCCATTTTCAATAATTTCGAATACGAAATTCATATTTGCAGTCTTTACGATTGGGATAGATATTTCGAGAGAAATTTGTAGTTATAGACTATATTAGGCCATGAATGGATGAGCCGAGGCAACACGCCCACCATAAAATATGTAATTTATGGACTACCTGAGTCGCTTACGTCCGAATCATTTCTGGTTTTTGGTCAAAATCTTATTGATATTAATATTTGAATTATACGATTTTCAAAAGGTCGCATCCTGAATCTATGAAAAACAACTGTTGTAATTTGCAGCGATAACAAACACTATTTAGGGTCTGAAACAAGCTCTTGAAAATCGTGATTTTAAGCAAAAACAGCCATGTTTGAGACTTAAAAAATAATCCTAAAAACAATTTTTTTTAATATCCTTTTTTTCACAGCACTTTCTTCATTACTGAATAACGCGTTTCCAAAATTTCATTCGATTCTTCAAATAATTTATATGTTATATTTGATCATGAAGAAAAACGGACATTTTTCTATGTTAAACTCCATAAGAAAATAATAACCTGTGCGCCACCTCGAAATATTATTGGAAAATTATTTAAAAAAATGGACATTAGTTTTTCATTATGAGGAACAGGTTTCCAGTCAGGAAAAATAAAAAATCGAAAGTGTGTCATTTTGGGCCACCCTAATACACATGTTCAATTTTATTAAAACTGATGTATAATTTTCTTAAATTCTTTAAGCTGCATAAATTTGGAATCACGGAAAGTTGATTACTGTTCAAATTCAAAACTACTAGATTTGACAATTTATTGAATAAATTTTCAGGAAGCTCTTGGATGAGGTTTTGTGACACATCTAAATAAAGTAAATCAGAGTTAAATTCGAAAGCACTTGATGAAACGATATTGATGCTGTTGTTGGCAACTGACAAGAACTTCAAACGTGGAAAGTTTCAAAAATCCATGCAACCATCGCCCAAACACGAGAAAGCATTTCCATCCAGTGAGAGTGAAACTAAAGAAGTTGATGAATTTGATATTTGGGCTAACAAAATATTACATCTTTCAATGTATAAGTGAGTTAGAGCTGGTGGAATATTTTCTAGAAACGTATTGATCTCATTTTCGAAATTATTGCCTGACAGATATAAGTGAGTCAACTTTGGCAAATTAGCAATCGAAAGTGATGATAACCTTCCCTCACTAATATTGCGTAGATAGAGATTTTTCAAATTTGGTAAATCAACATCGATTTTAATGTTCTTGATTCCTCTATTGTAATATAGACTTGTTTCAGTTTGTTGAGGTTCTACGTTGTCTAAGATGAGCGTCTTGAGGTTTGGATGAAAACCATAGCTTAAGAAATCAACCACGTCCATTTTATTATTTGCAAGGTTCAAATACGCAAGATTTAAAAGTCCTTCAAAAGCATTTATATTTCCTTCTTCAATCTCGTTTCCTTCCAAATTTAAGCAGGTGACATATGGATTGGAAATAAATTCTCCTTTAATTCTTCTCAAACCCAAATATGACAGATCCAATGATACATTTTCTCGATGCTCTTCTTCACATGTTGTCAATAATGAAGCCTTTTCATTAGATAGTAGTTCTTTCATTGAAGTTATTTCTGTTGTATCTTGAGGGATTTTCAAACAACAGCATCCCAAGCACGTAAATATGAGCACGAACACTGGTAAATAAAAATTTGAAAGTCCCATTTCAAACCGTGGATTTCCACTTAAGCCACTTAAAAAATTCATTTCTGACTATTTTCAGCAGTTTTATATACAAAACAGGAGCACTGACTTTGGAAACCAATTTTTGTTAATTTGTGAAGCGTTCAACCAACGACAAAACGTTTCCTCGCTATACTATTATACCGCCCTTAAGATTTGCAGTTTTATATATAGTGATGCCTCACCCACGTTTAATTTTATTGTGATTCTCCGGTGTTCCTAGAACATTGTATCTCTGGTGGATAAAAGAATTGCATTATTTCCGAAGAGAATGTTCAGATATGATTAGAAAATAAGTAGAGGGTGGTGTAGAGAGAGATGTTAAAAGCAAAATTATCAGTAATAAATTTTCCTAGAATGAGCGAGGATGTGAATAGGAAATATGAATAAGCTTCTTTCTCCTCAGATACCATTGCGATAAAGAAAATCGTTTTAATGCTTAATGAATGTTACGGCCGATACGAGAAGTGTGCTACGAAATAACAAAGTTATACTTTGATTGGTGCTTTTTCAAATGTTTGAGAAGCTTCTTGTTTAAAAATTGGTCAAAATTATCTTTAGATTTTCTACTTAATAGCTATTGAGTAGAAAATAGTTCCCTTCTTTAATCAACAAAAACTTGCATGAAGAAATATTTTCAATGTTCTTTGGTAGTGTGTCAACGATTTCAAATTTTCTGTCATTTCAAGTAAGTGTGATACGTGCAGAAAAACGACTAAAATCCAAACTTTACAAGATGACTATTTTATTCACGAAAATTGATTAGCAAAAAATAATAATGAAAGTCTTCTTTATTCTGTTATTCGTAATTTTTTAATTTCACGTTTAGTTAATTTCCAACTAAATTTTTAAGTAAATTTTCTGAACCAAATACCCTCAGGGGAACCGCAATAAGGGAGTTGAGGGTGGAATTTCACCCTGAATCCCATGTCAGTCCAGCGCTGAAAAAAAGTGTCAGTGACTGGTCACAGAAGATTGATTGGTTACAGAAAATTGATTGGTAACAGAAGAGTGATTGGTCATATCCGGTACAATCTTCATCAGAAGGGACACTGGACATCCAATGTGCCTGAACACGACCTGTAATGATTCAAGAATTATTTTATTTCAAGCGCTTTTAATTTTTTAATCGAAAACTTCAAATCCAAATATAAAACATTTTAGTTTATTTAAATTTAAAATCAAAATTTTTTGAATCACTTAAGAAATTTTTAGTTTTGATTCTTAAAAGTTATTATAGCTCTATCTTCAATTCTGATTACTCTTAAGAAACATTCTTTCAGTTCTTAATCCATTCATTTTGAAAGTTTAAACTTTGAAGGATTGTGAATGTCCAATTACACAATATGATAAATGCTTCAAAGTTGATATTACAGAATATTCTAAGTACGTTTAATCAAATTCAATTTCACTTAATATTAAACTTTTATAGAGATTGATACTCAAGGAACTCCACGACGAATTCACAAGAGGCAAACGATAATTTCTCTTTAAAATGTTTTTTATAGAGTAATCTGCATTTAAAAATTTTTTCTATATAAAAAATTCTTCGTGAAAAGAAAATGAAAATTGTTTATACCATTTTGTACTATTTGTTTCAAATCAAACTAGTCGAAACGACTAATTTGTGCAACTGTATAGTTTACAGTGTGGACGAAACCGTGATATTTTTCATTTGTTTTATACAGAAAAATGTAAAGCGTGAATGAAAAATATTATTGTCTTGCCCACCGTATACGATGTATGTTTTAACGATTTATTCATAATAATACTTAACTATAAATTCTACTGCGAATCCCTGCTTTAATAATTTTACCAACATCGTTGATTCATTTTCATCAATATTTGTAACTAGAATAAGGATAAATGTGGCTGATTTAGCTATACATTTGTTCCCTTGTACATGGAGAAAATTGATTGGAGAAAGCTGTTGATTTAAACGAATTCTATTGAGAACAATAAACATTTTTCTTCGGTACGAAGACTCGAACGTTGGAACTTAGTACTAGAATTGAACACTCTAACCACTGCGCTACGAAAACTAATAAATATTTTTTTCTTTCTCGAGGATTTGACTTCAAACCAGTTTCTCTTTCGAATTACCTGAAGCAAACGCTCGCTTCACTTATCTTTTGGTATTCTTTCAAAATTGATAAGAGAGTAAAAAATCACCTTGTATTGGAAAACTAAGGGTTGTTTTTTGAGTGTTCTAAAAATATATCATTCACTAAGAGTTGCTAGACCAATTTGCTAAAGTTGGTTACATTTTATATAAAAGTGATACCTCCTCATTGATGATGGTACTGTTGAGAGTAAATTTTTTTCTTTTTTATATTCGTCCTTACATGTTCAAGTGTTTCAATGTGGATGATCCAGTAACTTATACTATGCCTTCTATTGATGAATATAGCATATTCATTCAGGAATGAAGCGAAAGTCGAGAATGCATAAACAGCAATTATGAGTTCATCCGTAAAAGAGGCCAGGTCACTAACTAAGGTGACTGACTTGAATATTTATGAAGATTTTTCTTATTTTTATGCTACTTCGGGTTAGGACTATACTTATTTTTAAGATCGTGTCGGCTATATGTCCAGTCATAAGTCGTGTCCTCTTCCCCTTGCTAGATCCCCTTCCCCTTGCCAGGTCCGTACGTTTAGACTTAACCGTATTATGATCGTTCACAAACGTACGAACTGTCCGAACGTTGACAGTCGGCCTTTTTTCACACATTCCTATTGCTTTCAATTGCGCATTTTCAAAGTGATATTTAATTATTCAAACAAATTTCAATTTTATGTTCAAATTATGATTTTTCCATTATGAATAGTCGGTTTTCATTTAACAGGATCATACTCCAAGTTTACTTTTGATATATTTTATATTTGTTTTCCATACCTTATATTTATTATTCAACGAACCCTTTTTCGCTAAAGCAAAAAAATTTCGTTCAAACAATTCAGAATAAACCGAGCCATTCTAGCTTTATTCTAAAATAAAATTGCTATAACTAATAATAAATTGTTTTAAAAATTTATTTAAACATCTAATTATTAATAGAAAGTTATATTCCATACATTTTAGACCATTTTTCCTAAAAGAAACCAAAAAAAAATAATTAGTGCCAAAAATTCGCGCATCCTAATTTTTGACTTATGGGTTTTTTTCTGGTGAACCTATAAAACAGACTTATGGGGGATAAATTCAGAAAGTAATTCTAAATTGAATGGACCGAAACGTCCTTTTTCCTCATGGAAAATACATGTTAAACTTCATGGGACTTGCGGGACCTCTAAATATCTTTTGCCTGAAAACTTTGACGAAACTTCTACGTAACCTGTGAGTTAGGATGTATGATGAAATGTTCTTCATTCGTAGTTCTAATAGGGATGAAAACTTTCTGTTGGGAGTCAAAAGCCTAAAATTGCATTTAAAAAATGATCTTCGGTTTTCGCGTCGTAGATATATTTAAAAATCACTGAAGGCGACACATTTCATATTTGAAGGCCAAACAATTTGTTCGTGAAATCCACATAAGTTTTCATAAAAAATAGTCTTTTAGATATTTTCTTGTAATTCAAAATCAATAAAAATTATTTTAATATTAATCTTTTTCCTATAATATTATTGCGATAAATTAAAAATATATTCCTGATAACATATATCACATATTTCATAGTCTAATAGTCAAGAAAATTGATATAAGTCTAAGAAAATTGCAAAAAAGTCGGTTTTTTATGACTTTCAACTTGACTCACATATACGATGAAAAAATAGAAGAATCCTTTTATAATTGAAACTTAGGGCACAGTTTTTGAATCACAAGAGAAAGTTCTCATCCTTCTTGGAAATACGACTGCAGAAATTTTTTCGCTTCACCCTGTACTGAACACTAGAAAATTCGAGTGGATCCAACTGAACTCGAATATATTCAAACGAATTCAAATGAATACTAATTGAAATAAAGAAAATTGGGGACTAATTCTAGGTTCATTCAAGATAATGCAACATGGAATAGAAGTGAATTTCAGATTAGTTCTAGATAAATTGAAGTTCAAGGTGATACGTATTAGCTACACGGAAAAAATTTGGTTAGGAAACTTTACATTGGCATTGGTGCAAATGCAGAAATGGTAACCACTATCATGATATATATTGGTTTATGATTGGTAACTATTAAACTGAAATTTTTTTTTCTTCGAATGTATGCAAGACTTTTCAATGTATCTATATAACCGGTCATTTCGAAAAAGGTATTCCTATATGCATATGCATATGATAAATCATTAACTCATTGAATAAAGTCCAATGCACGTACATTTGTATTCATTATGCACAGTTATGTTAATTCAGATTCCACAATCCGATTATTAGTTTGAAGGCCTTCTTCAAACTTTTTCTATTTTTTCTTCATTCACTCAGTCCAAACATAGGCTTTCAACAAGTCCTTCTTATAATTCCCACATATATTATACATGCTAAAGTAGGGTGGTTCACATGCTACAATGTTACGAATTTAACGAATTTTCCACAACCAGTTATTACAGAATAATGTGATTTTTTTAGTGGCAGCAAATCGCTCTATTAATCCAGTCAAATTTAAATTCCAGCTGTAACAAATGACAGAATAAGATTTAAAGATAAAATTTAAATTTGGCATATATTGTTAATAATTAACTATAAAATTAAACCATTCGAAGATTTCTGCGTATTAATGAATTTTCTTTTTTGTAAACAACATTCCAATCTAATTTCACTCATTATTTCTTCAATGTGTAAGGTTAAAAATATAAAAAAAATTTTTTTTTTCAAAAATCAAGATCCAAAAGTGACGTAGTAACTTATGTATCTTATTCATTTTTTTCATCTGCGACGGGTGTAGCAAAAGATCAAATTTCCGTATAATCTATTATATAAAATCGAGTGGCCTGAAACGGATGATGCTTATGCAAATCCACAGTTTTTGACCAATTGGTACCAAATTTTGCACACATATTCTTTGGGCTCCCGGACAGGTCATAAGAGTATTCAGAGCTCAAAAATTTGAGTCGCTTTTTTGAAATCTATTCCCCATTCATCCATCCATCCATCCATCCATCCATCCATCCAACCATCTCCACATTGGGAGTCTGTAACCCATATGTGGCGCGTCCCCATTTGGCGGAAAAGGGAATGCTCGCTAGATATAGAAAGGTAGGGCGGGAATAAAATATGCCTTGCGGGTCAAACAGGCTGAAAAAGGATACACCAAGAAAAAATCACGATCTTGGAAGCAAGGGAACAGAGGGGAAATCACAGCGCGAATGATGGAGTTTCTGTTCACGAATACCGGAATACAACTAGCGGAATACAAAACGTCTCAGGACAAAGCTGGAGCAAGACCCGTAGGAGAAGACAGGAGTACGGAGACGACTGCCAAAAACAAGAGGGAAGGTAGCAGGAAATCTGAAAAAAGGAGCAAGAATAAGCAGGACACCCTCGTCGTACAAATGCAGGGAAAGACTTACGCTGATCTGCTCAAAATAGTTAAAACTGCCGTTAATTCAGAAGACATAGGAGTTGACGTAAATGATGTCAAGAAAATACGTAACGGTGATCTCCTCCTTACAGTCCGAAATGGAGCGGAGAAGGCCGATGAGCTAAGGAAGACACTCGTCGAGAAGGTACCAGGAGCAAATACGTCTCTTTGAATCAATGAAAAGGTTCTCCACGTCAAAGGCCTGAATGAAGTAATCACGGTGGAAGAAATAAATGAAGCGATCTCCAATCCAAGCGGACTGAAACACGGAGACTTCACGGTACGAGCACTCCGCCCAATCTACGGTTGTATGCAGAACGCGACGCTTGTTAAGCGGAGTGCTGACGCTGACCGCCTGGTTCAAACAGGCAAGATCAAAATCGGCTGGACGAGCTGTAGAATAAGGGAAAGAGTGAAGGAAAACTGGTGCTTCCGATGTTGGAAAATTGGGCGCAATATTGCTGGGTATAAAGGACCAGACAGAGTAAACCTATGTCTGAAATATGGATAAGGAGGTCAGAAAGTCGCTGGAAGTCCACTGGACGATGAAGGGACATCAGTCAAATGACAGGAGAAACCACACGAAAGCTAGTAGAAGCATGTCAGAAGTGAGGCGAATACAGACTAGTCATGATTAGGATCCTCTAAATAAATTGTCATGGAGTCATCCGGCGTACGACATGGCCCTAGCGGTTGCTAGGGAAGAGAAATCAGCCATACTACTTTTCAGCGAACCTAACAAAAGGTCTATACAGAACAGAAAGGACTGGGTGTATGATGACGACTTGGACACAACTATAAAAGTAGTAGACACGAGGATAGTCATTACAGATCAGGGCAGCGTTGTAGGCTTCTCTTACATAGGTGATTCTCCACATACAGGACACTTTTGTGTCACGGACCTCTAGTGACTAAGCTAAGTAATTTTTCTTTATAAAAGTTGGCTAAATTCTTCATTTCAGCACAATACAATACCTCCGTCAGAAAAAATCATGTCACATTATCGTATGTCATAACAAAATGCTCCCAAATACTCGAAAAATGCCTTTTTTGGGATGTCTCCACGTCCGCGGCGCTAAGTTTAGAGACATGTATTTAATACATGGGAATTATCTTTAAACTCATAATTGATAGTTTGAAATTTTGACTAAAAAACTATGAAATTCATAAGAAATATCTAAATTTATCTGATATATTAGTAGAGAAACTTTAATTATACATGTGTCTCCCTAAATGTTTCCGATGGTTACGGTAAACGAATCTCCCATACCTTTCATAAACTTTTAATCATTTTTAAGGTCTTATCTTTGCGGTGGATAGGGGGAGGTTTTGGGAGGCGATGGAGGATAGGGGAGTGGAAAGAGGCCTAATTGAGAGGGTAAGGGAGATACATGAAGAGACCAAAGACAAGGTAAGAGGAGTGGAGGGGATTTCGGAGGGATTCTGGTTGGATAGGGGTTTAAGGCAAGGGTGTCCACTTAGCCCAACGCTTTTTGCGATTTTAATTGCTGGCAAGCAGCGAGGAGGCCTCAAAGGAGATGATGAAGAGGTTGAGAAGATACCTAGATCAAAAGGGGTTAGAGCTGAATGCGGAAAATTCCAAGGTTATGGTGTTCAGAAAAGGAGGGGGAAGGAATAAGGGAAGGGAGTGGAAGTGGAAGGGAAAGGAGGTGCAGGAGGTGAAAGAGTTTGTATACCTGGGCTTCGTGTTTCGGAGGAATGGGGGAGTGGATGGTTACATAAAAGAGAAAGTAAGGAGGGCAAATGTGGTGATGAGGCAGGTGTGAGGGTTGGGAAAGAAGTTATTTGCCGATGATTTTGGAAGGAGAATGAAATTGTTTGATTCAATAGTGATAATTGTGCTCTTGTATGGGGTAGAAGTGTGGGGGTGGAAGGAAAGTGAAGAGGTAAGTAGAACACAGGAGAAGTATGTAAAGTGGACCTTGAGGTTGGCAAGGAACACGCCTAATTATATTGTTAGGAGGGAGACGGGGAGAACGAGTGTAGGGATTCTAGCAGGGAGCTGGGCGTGTAAATATAAGGAAAAATTCTTGGAAGAGGGGGGAAGTGGGCTAATTAGGGAGTGTTGGTGGGAGAAGGAGAACAGGAGAGGGGGTGAGAAGATAGAGGTAGAGAGGGAAAGGTTTTTTAAAATGAATGGACTGCAGATGGATGAAGTGAGAAGGATGCACGAGGAAGGAAGGAAGATTTATGACTTGGTTAAGCAAAACTGCATGGAGAGAGAGAAGACAGAAGGAGGAGAAAGGATAAGTGAGTCAAGGCTTAACGGGAACTATGTGTGGATTATGCGAAGGGCAAGAGCGCAATATTTATGTGAGAAAGGAGAGAAAGGAAGTCAGGAGCTTATAGCGAGGTTGACGTGTGGGTGCATGTAGGGTTTCAATAGTTTCTGGCTCTCTCGGGAGAAGAGGATGTGTGAACTGTGTGGAAAGGGGGATGCAAGAGTGGAGCACTGGTTGGAAGAGTGCGTGGAGGTGGAAAGGAGTGAGATAAGTATGGTGGCATTGTTGCATGAAAAGGGGGAAAAAAGGGCAGTAGCATGGGTGAAGGGAGTGTTGGGTGAGATGGAGATGAAGAGAAGGAAGGAGGAAGAGGAGTGGAGAAGGAAAGATTGTAAATAGGAGAGAAATTAGATATAAGTAAGATGTAAATATTGTAAATAGTAGATAAGTAATAGGTATTAGCTGCGAAAACAGAGGTTGGCAAGCGAGGCATTGCGAAAAAGTAGAGACATGCGAGCGAGGCGAGGCGAAGCGAGGACGGCAAGGCAATAAGAGCGTGCGTTTACATTCAATAAGAGAAAATCATCCGGAAAATCGAAAAGTAAAAACGTTTTTATGTGGTAAAGGTCCTTCAAGTGAGAATTAAGCGTGAATATTCATAGGGTCCCTTTCTTTAAGGCCAATGAACCTGGCCATTATGAAATACGAAAATTTGAAACATTCTTCCAAAAAAAGTTGCCCTCACCCGAAATTCCAAGTCTGTGGAGAATCACCCATATAGCAACACCGTCCTTCACGATATACGCATGCTATGCTTCACTCAACAGGAACATCGAGGACCTCGAAGACTACCTGGAGGATATAGGTGAAAGTATCCGGGCTTACATGCAGGGGAAATTCACAGTTCTTATATATAATATGAGAGAAATGTATGCCTTATTATGATTATTTATAAATATCTTCTGCTTGGAAGCATTATTTAAACAATTTTTATAAACAAATACAAAGTTTTCGTATTTCACAATGAATAGGCTCCATTTTTTTGCATAATGTACCAAAAATGTCTTGCTAATGACTTCTTGCTGTCATTTTTTCAAATAAACAACAACTGGTAATTATTTGAACAATATTTTTAAACAAAGTCACATTTTTAACATTATTCCACGAAAAAGGCCAATTTTTTTGCGGAACCTAAAATGTTTCGTGATGAAATGCCAGAAAAAACAATGTTGGGGTCAATTCACCCCTGCCGGTAACAGACTATAAAAACTCGATTTTTTTTAAAGTGCGCATCCAAAATTTCCGAAAAAATTGTCAAATACTCCTATTCATAAATAATTAAAAGCCACAAAACGCCATCTCTCTACAAGCAACCGCTGCGGAGATTTACCAATTTAAAAATCGAAAGGGGTCAATTGACCCAGCCTGGTACTTCTAGTGTTAAAACTGCGACCGAAGTATGTGGTATGGCGGTTGTAGGAATAAAATCTGGTGATCCATGTTGGAATGATGAAATCGGGGCAGCCCAAAAAGAAAAGAAAGAAGCATACGAAAAAACGATGAACATCGTAGGTCTTAGCGACGAGGAGAGAAATAGCCTCAAAAATGATTACAGACACAAAAAGAGGAAAGTTAAAAGACTAGTCAAAGAGAGTAAAGAGAAAATCAGAACTGAAGAAGAGGACAAAATACAAAACTACTTTGAAAGAATTATGAAACTATTATATAAACAGTTGAAGGAAAGTAAAGGTATAGAGTTTGTCAGCATGAGCAACAGCAATGGTGACATGCTATATGATATAGACGGGATAGTAGACACTTTAAAAGACTCTTTTGAAGAACTATTAGGAGGTGAAGATATAGAACAATAAAACTGCGACATAGAAGATAATGCATAAGAAGACCCAATTGAAAAAGTCTGTGTCACTGAGGTCAGTGATATAATTAAGAACTTGAAAAACGGTAAGGCTGCTGGTATAGACAGTATTACCGCTAAAATGCTTAAGTACAGTGGCGAGTACATACCTCACAGGTTGTGCGAATTAATAAACTTATGTATCGGGACGGGAGAAGTCCCAGACAATTGGAGAAAAGTGATTATCGTACCAATATACGAAAGAAAGGGAGATAAAAGCAACTGCAGAAATTATAGAGGTATCAGCCTACTAAGTACCGCAAGTAAAATATACTCAAAAATACTTATTCGTAGGGTAATGGAAATCACAGAAGAGAAGGTATGGGAAGTCCAAAGTGGATTTAAGCCAGGAAGATCATGTACAGATCAGATATTCAGCCTAAGTCAGATCACAGAAAAAAGCTTAAGAGTAGGAAAGAAAGTTTTCTGTGCATTTATTGACCTAGAAAAAGCGTTTGACAAGGAAAATAAAAGTAAACTTTGGGAAGTCCTTAAAGAGTACGGAGTAAATGGAGGACTCCTACAAGCAATGAAGACAATATATACAGGTAGTAAAGCAAGTGTAAGAGTAAATGGGAAACTAAGTGACTGGTTCGATATTATGCAAGGCATGAAACGAGGAGGCGTTATGTCCTCGTGGCTATTTATCATATTCATGGATAAGTGTCTAAGAACTGCCCTATTCGACGAAGGAGGTGTAGATCTTGAAACAGTCAAGGTACGTGGGTTAGCTTTCGCAGATGACAAGATTGTTATGGCAGAATCAGTCGAGGACCTGCAAAGAATGTTAAATAAACTTAACACAAGCATGGAGAACATGGGCCTAAAAATTAATGTAAATAAAACGAAAATCATGGTGTTTGAGGGAAAAAGTGAGAAAGCAATATGCAACATTATCCTGAATGATGAGAGATTAGAACGAGTTGACAAGTACGTATATCTGGGTAGCCTATTCACTAGTGGCGGGAAAATAGATGCGGAGTTAGGTAGGCGCATAAATAAGGGTAAGCAGGTTATCGGTCCATCCTCACAAATAAAAACATATCAAAAAAAGCTAAAATCGCCATACATAATTCTATATTCGTACCGACTGTACTATACGGTAGCGAGACATGGACCTGTCAGGACAAGGACAGGAGTAAAATTAACGCGATCGGCATGAAACCTCTGCGCATAATATGCGGGAAAACAGTGATGGACAAAGTCCGAAACAAGACACTTCTCAAAGAATGTGGTACAGGAGAGACACTAGTTGACATATGGGAAAGAAATCAGCTAAGGTGGTTCGGACATCTTGAAAGAATGAAAGATAAACGACTGACCAAGCAAGTGTATAAAGGTAAAGTAAATGGCAGAATGCCCAGAGGTAGACCGCCGAAAGAATGGTTAGAATCTGTGAACGAGATATTAATCCGA
This sequence comes from Andricus quercusramuli, assembly GCA_932178445.1. Taxonomy (NCBI): domain Eukaryota; kingdom Metazoa; phylum Arthropoda; class Insecta; order Hymenoptera; family Cynipidae; genus Andricus; species Andricus quercusramuli. Next base: position 15,614 of record CAKNXH010073791.1, on the reverse strand, counting down.
AGAGACATATGAAGCCATAGAAACACAAGAGCTTGCATGAAAAAATGCATGGACGTGAAGGAAGCTAGAGTAGTATGCCAGGACAGAAAAGTGTGGCGACAAATAGTTTGTAAGCAGAGTGACAATAGAGTGAATGACGCCTGAAGCAAAGTCCTTGGACACAAATGGGCCTAAGTGGGGAACCATACATAACAATTTTGTGAGGCTCCTCACTTGGGGTGAGCCCTAGAGAGAGTGATCAGCAACCTGGGTCGGAGGTGTGTTGCGGAATGAACGTATCTTTAAAATAAATAACACGAGAATTCCAGATCAATCTAAAACATCTATAATTTAGTCATTTTTATCTGAAGAACATAGAACATAACATATAGTCGTTGCGAAGCGCGATGACCAAATCTCGTGCCGCAAGCGCGCTCAAACTTTTGGGTTTCTATTACACGATGAACAGAAACGAGCGTGGTGCGCGAGGTTTACATGATTTTCAAAGCAAATATCGAGCGTGAAGCACGAGTGTCTTGATGAGAATGTGTTCCTTATCGGTCCTCAAGGTAAGTAAACCAAAAGCAAGTCATAACGATGAAGTTTACTAAGAGAGTATTAGCTCGCGAAGCGCGCAATAGCGAACATACGAAGTGCGAAAACCTAGAGGAACCAAGCTTAAAGCGTCAGTCAAATTTGTCCGAGCGCGTAGTGCGAGGTGAACACATTATCGAGCGCAAAGCGCGAGATAAACATATCATCGAGCGCGAAGCGAGGGATCCAACAGGTGCGCGCCTTAGGCGCGCTTAAACTTGCGAGCGAAGCGAGCCGCGCGCAATGAGAATATGCCCGCCAGGCGGGCAGATTTTTTTCGTCATATTCATTTATTCATGAAAAAATTGAAAACCTACTTTAAAAATCAGGCACGACAACTCTCTTTGAAATCTCATCAGCCTTTTAAATTTTTTGTTGTTGTAAAAATCGGTCAATATTTGTGGGCTGTACGTTATTTTGAAACAAAAAAGTAATTTTTTCCCCACGGTGCGGCGTGACGGTCTAGTTTGGTATTTTTTTTTTCACATACAGCTTGAAAAATATAAAAATAGGAAGAACAAAAGATCAATTTCCAGCATAAGATATTTATTTAAATCCGGCCACGCTGACGGCGCCGAATTCGAATCATCGGCAGCGCGATTTTGACGCAAGTTGGCCGGTTCAAAGAAAAAACTTAGGGTAAATGGAGTTGCACGTAACTTCGTATTTTTACCTGTTCGTATTGGTAAAACACAAATATTACCCTTGCTGGGCAGAAACTGTCTTTTGTTCTCAGAAAAGTTGTCACTGCCGTCTTGAAAATTGGAAGCCATTAGCTTTGATCGCTGAAGTGACGTTAGCTGATGGTTGGTGTAACAAGCAAATCGGATAAATGCGGCTTCATAAAGGCTGACTTGCCGAATCATTAGAGCTGTCAAAAGTTCCTTACAAGCGTGGGTGAAATCAGAAAATCACCGAGACGTCAGGTAAAGTTTACCCACTTGGGGTAATTTTTGTTGCAGGTAATCTTTATCCAAGAATCAGGGTAAAGATTACTCTTAGTTTTTTTCTGTGCGGCGGCGGCGTGACACGCCGGCGCAACCGTCTAGAATATGGCATGTTCATTTATGAATGAAGCAATAATCAAGAATACATGAACTGCAATTATAAGTACATACGTGAAAGAGGCCAGGTCACTGGTCAAGGTCATTGATTTGAAAAATTTATGAAGATTTTTCTTATTTTTATGTTATTTCGGGTTAGGACTATACTTATTTTTCAGGTATAGTGTCTGTTATACGTCCGGACATACTTTTTGTCCCCTTTCTCTTGTCAGGTCCGTACGTTTAGACTTGACCGTATTATAAACGTACAGAAATGTACGAACTGTCCGAACGTTAACAGTCGGCCTTTTTTTAAATCAAATTTCATGCAAATGAAATCAAGTGAAATCAATTCCTAGGGCTGCATTTCTATTGCTTTCAATTGCGAATTGTCATTTCCACATTTAAACATTTCCAATTCATTTGAATTGGGAAATTTTTAGCAGGGTTCTTGTCCAAAATTACTTTTTCTTATGGATGGGAAATAATACTAATACGTGGGAAAAATCAATTTATTGGGTTTATAAAATAATTCTTACCAAAAATCATCTTTCGTAGTCTAGTGGAATACTTCTCAACATTCAAAAGTTATGTTGAATGATTCAAACAAATTGCAATTTTATGTTTAAATTTTGATTTCCTCTTTATAAAAAGACGACTTTTGTTTAACAGAATCGTACTGTAAGTTGCCTTTTGATATATTTTATATTTGTTTTCCAAACCTGAGATTTATTATTTAACGAACCCTCACTTGTTGAAACACATAAAATTTGTTCAAACAACACATTTCTAGATAATTTGAGAATTGTCTCTGTTTTTGCTATATATATTACAACTAAAGATTTCTCAGAACATGAATATTATTTCTTTCATATTCACGAATTGTGTACGCAATTCCAAAATATAACAATGAAACCCATTCACTCAGAAATAAATAGGAACTCCTGAATTTCCTGAAAAAATTTGATTAACCAAGAAGAATGTATGAAAGAATATAGCTATTATGTGAGAATAAAGGTAGACTTTTCTAGGACAACACGATAAAATACTGGAAATGATTAATACCTGAGTGCTAAAACAATTCATGAATATAACAAAAAATATATTGTTTTTAAAAATCATCAGTTGTAATATTCACAAGCGAAAGAAGAGAATTCCCAAATTTCATGTAAATATATTGTTTCAACAAATTTCATTTGTTATGAGGGTTTGTTAAATAATAAATAGCAGGTATAAAAGAGTTATAAAATAAACGTTCATCAATTCGAACAAAAATTTTCCGGGTTCTAAAACGAATTAGAATTATCGTTACCTTTCAAGAGGAAAACATTAGACCACCCTGTTGTAAAAATGTAACTTTTCCTTGAAGTAGTCAATAAGAGCATTTTTGTTCAAATTAATATTTTTAAAACATCAGCAAAAGAAGAAAAATACTTTATTCAAAAAAAAATAATTTGATACTATTGGCAAAATGATTCTTCTTTATGTAAATAAATTGTTCGTTGATCAATAAAAAGACAAGGGAAAGCTGAACATTTGAGAAAAAACCACAACTTTCTAGCATCACTCTGAGAGAAGATAGCTATGAACAATGATACATTGTTTACATAATTAGGTTTATTAAATTGCATTTACTATTACCTCACTAAGTAAAAAGTAGGCAAAAAGTAAAAAATTTCCGAAAAAACAGCAATAATCTAACTATCTAACTTTGTATCATTATTATAAGAGTGTATTGCTATAGACAATAATACATTGTTCAAACAATTATTCTTATTAACTTTAATTGATTATTGCTCTGCGCTGACAGAAAAGTTGAAAGCAACTTGAAAAATTCAGAAAAAACCGCGCGTTTCTAACTCTGTTCTAAAATGAAATTGCTATAAGCAATAATAAATTGTTTTAACAATTTGTTTCAACATATAATTAACAATAGAAAGTAATATTTTATATAATAATTCTTGATTTATGGCGTTCCTTTTGGAAGCATATATGACAGACTTATGGTGGTGAAATTCAAAAAATAATTCTCAATTCGTATTGTAAGGCTAATTGTGAATATAGATGTTATGGGTCAACTCGATACACCTAATATTGACCATTCTAAATAAAAATTTACCAAAACGTCTTTTTTTTCTAATCAAAAATACATGTTAAACTTCATGGGGCTTGCGGGACATCTAAATATCTTGGTTTTCATGCATTACATTTTTCGTGGATTTAAAGGAATTTGGGAAAGGATATGCATTAAAATTGAAAAAAAAAATTTCCTATGCATTTTCTGTAAAAACCTTAGAATTTCTTAAAAACCATTTTCTTTAGTTTTCGCATCATACCATATATTTAAACCTACATAAGCATTCATACAAAATGTTTTCAAGCAAGTTAATTTATGTTTGTATATACCATTGAAATACTTTTACCCTGTCTGAACAACCTTCAAATTTAAAAAAATCTTAAGAAATCATCTTTGTTGATATTTTCTTAAATTTACATAAATTTGTTCAACAATTGGACCATGCAGTGTGAGATATATGTTTTCATGAATGACATTAAAGTAATTTTAATTGACTTAGGATTACATGAAAAAATCTATAAGGGACATATTGTTTCTTATTTAACGTTAAAATGAATTTTGAGTATCTATGGGGCAAAATTTCCCAAGTGTCCCCACCTAAAATTTAGTTGTCGCCTATCTTATTCAAACTCCTCCAGATTGTAGTGCTAGTGGACCTCTTTAAATTCTGTAAAGTGGGCGCACCTAGTATAACGGGTTGTCAAGATACAGGGGCCAGAATTTTCAACGATTCACCCCGACTGCTAACCTTCAATTGTACATAAATCCTGTTAAAGTTATCCAATTCAACTTTTTTATGAGGGTTTTCGAAAGGTATTTTAACAAGGTTTAAAACAAAAATAATCGTTGAACGATAAAAAAATTATTTCACCTTGATTTTCCATTTTAAAAAACATTTTCGTGATTTTCTCCCAATGCGGCATTTTTGATATTTTTTTAGTTAGGCTAGAAAAAAAGCTTGATTTTTTCTCTTGAAAAACACTCCAGAACGAAAATGGGATGGCAAGTATTGGTTGAGTTGCAGAAGGTCATAAGAGCGCGGGTGCCCCGCGCCAACGAGCCACGGAGCTTCTAGGCGTGCTGTAGTGACTCAGATGTTCTAATAATTGATAAAAATGATTTTCCAGTTAACATGTAACGAATATTTTATTTTACCCTTACTTTCATGTAGCTGGAGAACGATTTACATATTTTCTTAATTAAAATTTTCAAATGGTTCCATTTTAGGAAAACGATAGTTCATAATAAAATCATTCACGATTTTGGTGGACGGTTCTGCTTATCTGTTACATTTCGAGATGCTTTTTAATAAGTCGTCTTGCTTCCCACGTTTTGGTGAGTTTTTTTTGGTGTTAATCTCTTTGTCTTTAACAATTTTTGACGTGAGTCTCCTTGCCTTTCACATTTTGGGGGCAATTTGAAAAGACTCGCCGCACGTGCAAGTCTCCACGCGTCGTCTCAGAATCCGATTTTGACTGCTGATGTTCTATATCAATGGGCTAAAAAAAACTTGCCTGAAACAGTAGTATTTTTCATCTCCAAAGAAAATCATGCCGCCACTGCTGAAAACCTTAAAACTCGATTCGACTCAGCAAAGACTGTGCTGGGCACACAAAAATACCATTCCTTTGTACCCTCCTCAGAATCGACTCTAATTTTGAAAAAGTATTCGTCATCTACACAGTATGACATTTTCCCGAAGAGAAAAATCGCAAAGAGATCGCGAAGAGAAGAGCAAAGTGAACGTTAAGCTGAATAAAAAATCACTTTTTAAGTAACACAGTGAGAGGCAAGGGGACTCACACCCGAAAAGCACCCCAAAACGTGAGAGGCGAGGGGATTCACTTGAAAAAGGCACTCCGAAATGTGATAGGCAAGGAGACTCACGTCAAAAATGGTTGAAGGCAAAGAGATTAACACCAAAAAAACTCACCAAAACGTGTGAAGCAAGACGACTTATTAAAAACCATCTCGAAATGTAACAGATGAGCAGAACCGTCCACCAAAATCGTTAATGATTCTATTATTAACTATGGTTTTCCTACAATGGAACCATTTGTAAATTTTAATTAAGAAAAAATATAAATCGTTCTCCAGCTACATGAAAGTAAGGATAAAATGAAATATTCGTTGAATGTTAACTGAAAAATCATTTTTATCAATTATTAGAACAACTGAGTCACTACAGCACGCCTAGAAGCTCCGTGGCCGGTTAGCGCGGGGCACCCGCGTTCTTATGACCTTCTACAACTCAACCAATACTTGCCATCCCATTTTCGTTCTGGAGTTTTTTTCAAGAGAAAAAATCAAGCTTTTTTTCTAGCCTAACTAAAAAAATATCAAAAATGCCGCATTGGGAGAAAATCACAAAAATGTTTTTCAAAATGGAAAATCAAGGTGAAATAATTTTTTTATCGTTCAACGATTATTTTTGTTGTAAACCTTGTTAAAATACCTTTCGAAAACCCTCATATAAAAGTTGAATTGGATAACTCTAACAGGAGTTATGTACAATTGAAGGTTAGCAGTCGGGGTGAATCGTTGAAAATTCGGCCCCCTGTATCTTGACAACCCGCTATACTAGGTGGGCCCCCTTTACAGAATTTAAAGAGGTCCACTAGCACTACAATCTGGCGGAGTTTAAATAAGATAGGCGCCAACAAAATTTTAGGTGGGGACACTTGGGAAATTTTACCCCCTATATAAAGTGAAAATATTAACCAGTACACCAACATTTTTTGGGTATAGTGAACAATTAATTTTGTTTTAAATTATTCTGCCTAGGCGTCCTTAAAATTAATTTTCATAACACATGCACAAAAAGTCTCTCTTTTCTTACTGAAAAATATTCACAATGTGACACTTTTTAGTAAGGTATGAAAAAAAGTACTGCGCATGTGTAGATGAACCATAGTTTCCTTTCGACACACTAGATACCTTTTTCGCATACTTTTTTACACGCTAGTTACTTGTGGTATATTTTGGTTGCCTACGACAACGAGTGAGAATTACGGACAGCCATTTTCCAGTCGTGCACATTTTTTTTATGTGAAAATATAAAAATGAGTCCGAGTCGTGCCGCTCTTAGCAAATAACTCTTTGCGATTTAAAAAAGCTTGTTTTCTTCATAAATAAATATTTTTAATTATTATGTTTACCATTATTATTTTTAATTCATTTGTGATAAACATCACAATGTTCTATTTGTAAAAAATTTTAATATAATTATACAGACTCAAATTTAGGTAAAATATAAAACATTTTTACTCAATTCAAACACAGAAAATTCTTTTCATCGTGAAATAAAAAGCGAAATTTAACTCTTCAATATATTCTTATAGTTCAAAATCAATAAACATTACTTCAATATTAACCTTCTTCCTATATCATTGTTGCGATAAATTTAAAATGAATTTCTGATGACATATACGAGGGTTGCCTTTTATATTTAAGGAAATGGGCGATCCTGCTGCTGCCATCTGACGACCGATGCCTCTATCGTTAAGTCTGACTTTTTTTAGTGACTTCTTAGTCAGAATGTTTTGACGCGCGGGCGCGATTTGTGTCGTGCACAGGGACTTCAAATGGCCGCTCCACATAAGCCTTTTTTGTGCGGTTGTCAAATTATGTGGGATCCAACGGCAACAAATTATTTTTACAGCCAAATGTTCACGCAATATTGATTATATGGTGGTCCTACTAATGCCTACGGATGCCTGAATCTCACAATAAGTCACATGACGATCGTTCAGTATCAGTTCACGCAAAGCATCAATGTTTTTTGGGACACCGACTGATTTTGGACGACCTTCTCGAACTTTGTCGCTGAGCGAACCACAGCCCCGAGTAAATTCGGAGAACCACCGATACACCCTTACGAAAAGATATGACAGGAAAAAAATGACAGGTGCGTCATATTTCTTCTGTCATTTTTTCGCGACCACAAGAAAATGACAGGGAAACGACAGGCAAAACGACAGCCGAAAATGACTGGCCCTAATTGGCCATAATTTATAATAATATTGTGTAACATTATAAATTCTCGACGACTTGCAGACTTATTTGAACTTTCCTGTAAAGCTTGAAAACTCATTAGCAAGAGAAAATTATTATGGGAATTTTCATGATGAACCACCTTTCTGTAGCCTGTTGCTAATTCTGAATTATCTTCAAACACATAGACTGTGGAATGTGTTCAATTTGCCATTTTAATGCCTTCTTAGCCTTACAAAGTGCTAAACTTAAGTACCACGGGCAACAATTTCAGACTATTTTCAACTTTCTTCATCCCTCAAGAAGTTCAACGCGTGCTCGTAATTCAATGATCCAACAAAGAATGGTCTCGCCACGCGCATCTAAAAAAAAGTGAACCAATCAAAGGGTCCGTAGGTTGCGCGTGGCGGAACCATTCTTTGTTGGATCATGGAATTGGAGCACGCAGTCAACTTGTTAAGGGAATGAAGAAAGTTGAAAATTGTCTGAAATTGTTGCCCGTGGTACTTAAGTTTAGCACTTTGTAAGGATAAGGAGTCTTTAAAATAGCAAATCGAACACATTCCACAATTGATGTGTTGGAAGATAATTCGGAATTAGCAACAGGCTACAAAGAGGTGTTTCATCATGAAAATTTTTATAATAGTTTTCTTTTGCTAATGATTTTTCAAGCTTTACAGGAAAGTTCAAATGGTTTACAAATAAGTCTGCAAGTCATCGATAATTTATAATGTTACACCATATTATTATAAATTATTTTTAATTAGGGCCAGTCATTTTCGGCTGTAGTTTTGCCTGTCGTTTCCCTGTCATTTTCTTGTGGTCGCGAAAAAATGACAGAAAAAAAATGACACACCGGTCATTTTTTTCCTGTCATATCTTCTCGTAAGGGCACAGTTGTTTTTTATGGCGCTTCGTCGCCAAAAGTCGAATAAAATTCATCGATGCACCGTTGTTGAGATAATTCACGTCGAAAGTAGTAAAAAATGATCACACGGAAATGTTCACGTGTCAATTCTATTTTTTTCTCGAGATGAAATTTGCAAGTCACTGCACATGACACAAATTACGCCCGCACGTCAAAACGTTCTGAGTAAAGAATCACTGAAAAAAGTCAAACTTAACGATAAAGTCATCGGTCGTCAGTTGGCAGCAGCAGGATCGCCCATTCCCGAAATATAAAAGGCAACCCTCGTTTCACATGTTTAATGGTCTAATAGTCGATAAAATTAATATAAGTCTAAGAAAATAGCAAAAAAGTCGTTTTCTATAGATTTCTATAAATTTCAAGGTCGTTTTGGTTGAGTAAAAAAGATCTCAATGTTAATTGAAATGTAACCTGAAATGGTTAAAAAGTTTTAAATCTTCTTGGAAATGTTTGAAATATGATTTATTTCAAACAAAGTCATTGGTCTTAAATTTAATGACTTGTGAAAAATACCGATTTCAGGTGAAACACGTCAACATAAGCTATAGTTGTGGAAAAATGGTACACATTCTTTGAAATCTGATAATTTTTTATTCAAAATACTAATAATTCCCAATGAATAACGCAAACATAAAATAACAGATAATTATTAAGAATTGTAAATCTTTTTCTTACTTGAAACTGTTCAAAAATTTGCTATCCTATGTGAACTATAGTGATTTTTGTTTTATACAGTAATGATGATTTTTGTTTAGGAATGCTAATTCCCAATTTTAAAAAAATTACACGACCGAAAATTTTGAATAAATTTCAAGTCTTCTTCGAAATGTTCTGATTTTATAACATTTTTTTTAATCAGCGAACAGTACTAATATAAAACATGTGTGACATTTTCAATAATTTATTAGACAATTGGAAAGTTTTAATTTATTTGCTAGAAAGTAATGAATATTCAAAAATCGCAATTCGCTTCAGGTAAAAGTCATATGATTTTCATTCAATTAAAATTTACAAAAGCTCATTCTACTCCTTGAAAGGTCCTTTACAATTTTATGCATCACGTTTTTATTAAATATCATAGTAAATCGTTTTATTTGAAACATGACTAAATAAAAATAATTGTACGTATTATTTTTAAATAAAATAATTTCCATAAAAACGAGACGAATATAATTGTAATGAAACTTTGAAGGAATGGAATGAGCTTTTGTATTGACGTATTTTGCCTAAAGCAGGTGCAAAAACAGAAATAGTTATGCAAATAACTACATGTCATAACCATGTAAGTGTAATTTTTTTAACACGTTTTATTGGCTTCAAAATTTTCTAAAATTCTGCCTCATATTGTGGTGAAAGGATATATCCAAATTTGAACCGATAGTGCGTTTTATCTCGATAAACTGTGATCAATCATACGAAAATTTAAATCATTGTATTTGATTATGGAGCAGAATGGAGCAGAAAAGTTGGGGAGTCTCTGACTACTCAACTAAGTTAACCTAATTATTAAAATTTTTAAACAAGTATAAATGTTTTTTAAACAAATTTAATTCTTCCAAAAGGATTACACAAAATTTTTTGTAAAAAATGAAGCTCCAACAGTGATAAGATGAGGAAGAGGATTTTATAAATAATGGCTAAGATGACGAAATTTTTTTTTTTTTTAAATTAAATATACGTCCTGAAGAGGAAAACGACACAAGTTTTCGAAACGTTGGCAGTAGATAATAAAGGACTTTTAACATCTTAATCTACTTTTGGTCTGAAGTATGTCAATTTTTTACCATCTTCATATATTATTTATGATTATATCCTGTTATTGTGTCAAATAGTCACACAATAAAAATAAACTAAATATTTTGTATACAAATAACGCTGTGATAATTTAAAATCCATTTTTTCAAAGAAACGATTTTTTCTATTTAATTTTTCACTATTCAGCCTTCTATTTGTCTCGTCGAGCGTTTATAATCTTCCAGGCTTATGTTTTATGTTGAATAAAAAATCCTCCTGAAAAATGTATCCTGACGGACTCACACGCTTTTGCTGCCACATCCTTCATTTGTAGCTCTAATTTTCAAAAAGATACGAAACAACTTCAAGTAGTGGAAAGTCGAATAACATAAATGAAGAATTCAAGAGTATCTATCAATTTTAAAAATGGTCAAAGAGAGAAAAAGTTAAGCAAATCACATCTTGTGTAAAGTTCTTTTATTTTTTATATTGACAAATTTTATGAGTGATTGTCATAAAGTTGACAATTTTAGACAATATGATTTTCAAGAACAACAAAATTTTCAATCCACCTAAAATATTTTTAAAAAAATTAGGATAACCCAAGTGAGTATGAAAATATAAAAATAAAATAAAATGGAAAAAATATTTTATGGAATTACTAGGAGGGGTAGAGAGGAAAGTTAGGAAAGGAGGAAGAGATGGTAGGGAAACAGATGAGGAGGAGGACATTTCAAGAGAGGAAATAGTCAAGGTATTAGGGATGATGAAAGATGAAAAGGCACCTGGTATAGATGAGATTCCAAATGAAGTATGGAAATACGGGGGAACAGAATTAAAGGAATGGGCATGGATAATGTGCAATAGAGTATGGAGAGGAGAGGGGTGGCCAGAGTTATGGAAAGAAGGAGTAGTGATACCAATAGTGAAGAAAGGCAAAGGGGAGGAGGTTAAAGATTATAGAGGAGTGACACTAATGCCAACACTGTATAAAGTATATGTGACTGTATTATCGGAGAGGTTAAAAAAAGAAGTTGTGGAGAAAAAGATAGAGCCACCGAATCAGACAGGGTTTAGAAAAGGGATGGGGGTAATGGACAATATATATGTTCTGAACTACTTAGTAAATAAGAGGATTAAAAGGGAGAACGGGGCAATGATAGCAGTGTTCGTGGACTTGAAGGCGGCGTTTGACTCATTAGACCGAGACGAGATAGAGAAAGTGATGGTGAGAAAGGGGATAAGAGAGGGATTAATAAAGAGAGTATCGGAAATTTTTAGAGAGACAAAAAGCAAGGTAAAGGTAGGAGAGCAAGTGGGGATAGTTTCTGGTTGGTAAGAGGGGTAAGGCAAGGATGTCCTCTGAGCCCACTTTTATTTAATATATTAATATCAGACTTGGAAGAAGAAATGAAGAGAAAAGGGTGGGGAGGAGTTAGGATAGGGAACGAAAAGATATATACACTGACATACGCAGACGATATAGTGTTGATGGCAGAGGTTATGATATTAGATGTGGTATTAGGATAGATATTAGATGTGATATTAGGTTATGGAGCAGAGATATGGGGATGGAAAGAAAGGAAAGAAATTGAAAGTTTACAAGAAAGGTATATAAGGTGGACGTTAGGGGTAGACTGGAGGACGCCGGGATATATGGTGAGAGAAGAAGCGCAAAGGGATAAATCAAGTACTAGAGCGGGAAAGAGGGCATGGCATTTTGAGACGAAGCTGAGGGAGGGAAAGGGAGGGGAGTTAGCGAGAAAGTGTTTGATGGAGGTAGAAGAAAGGAGAGGGAGGGCGATTGAATTAACGAGATGGGAGGAGGAAAGGAGGGAGTTCTTTCAGGCTAGAGATATAGAAGACGGGACTGGAGTCAACTATGAAGAAGTGGAAAAAAGGGAGAGAGAAAGACAATTAATCGAAAGATGGGGGATGATTGGGGAATCAAAATATAATATATGGTATAAGATGATAAAAAAGGAAGGAGTACCAAAGTATTTAGAAAAGGGATGGGGAGAGAAAAGATGGACAAGTATAGCAAGATTTACATTGGGAAACGAGGTAAGGGCAAGTATGTATTGGGAAAAGAAAGATAACAGGAAGTGCAGAATATGTGAATGGGAAGAGGAAACATGGGAGCATGTATGGGAAGGATGTAGGAGAGGAATGGAAGATAAAGGAAGCTGGCAAGAGAATGTGGTAAGGATTTCAGGGGAGGATGGTTTGGAGGAAGAGTGGATGAAGGAGTTAGAGGATGCTAGGGGAGCAACTGAAAAAGAATGAAAGAATGGATGCAAAAAATGGCAAAATGGAGGTACAAGAGAAGAGAAAGAAAAAGGAAACGGAAGTCGCCCAAATTAAATTATAAGCGTAAAGAATTGTAAGTAATGATTATGTAATAGCATAAGTAAACTAAGATGCGTTTGCGTTACCGCTCTCTCTCTCTCTCTCGCTTGCACTCTCGCTTTCGATCACTCGCTCACTCGTTCGCTAACACGTCCCAAATTGCGCTATCGTTAACAATAGATTTAAGGCGTTAGATATAAGATTTTATGTAAATAGGTGTAAATAATTGTAAATAGTAAGGATAAGCTTTTATAAAAACATGTAGAAGGAAGTGTTGTAAGAAATGGAAGTCATGTAAACCCTTAGGGGACACATTATGAATAAAAAAATATCAAGGAACGTATTTATGACGGATATGAATTTTAAACAATAAACCTGTGGGGCAGACTTTAGAAATCCCTAACTCAAAAATATTCAACTGTACTTTTAATTGTTATCTTTTCCAAGTTAACATAAGTAACATCTGTAAATTTCAAGTATTTAAAAACTGTTGTAAATATTATTTGACAATGTCTCATTTTAAATTTGTAGCTTCGAATAGGTGCGTAACAAGACATTTTGCATACTTTTTTATTTATTCCTTAATATAAAATCTCTAAACGATATTGTCGGTTTCGATTATGACGATTTTCGAGAGTAACGGCGGAGGTAACGTTTGCTTGCTGTAGGCCGCTCATATTCAACAGTGGTGTGTGTCTGTGGATGGCACTGCATTTGAAATTAGTGATGCTAATTGAGTCGCCTTTATGTGCGCATGTTGTGATTGTAGTATAGTTGATTGGCTGTAGTACGCGCCTGTATTTTAATTCCCAATGAGGAAACGAACTAGAACCAATAAGCGCTATTCAGTCGAAGCATGCGCATGTCAAGGTGTTCTTTTCGGGATCACTCTGGGAAATAGTAATCGAATCGAATCGTAGTTCGAGTTCGATAATACAACACGTGGTTTTTCGTATTTGGTAATGCGCCGCTCAGTGTTGCCAACCGTTGCACGCTAAAGTCTGAACAGGAGAAATACGTGAAATATATTTTGAGGCGAGTAATGAACCATAACCTCAATTGTGATGGTAGTCTGTTTTAAAACTGTTTACGCAAACAAGAACTTTTCAAATTAATCATTTTTACGCTCGGTAACTGTGATTTCTATTATAATCGTGAACGTTTCGGTTCTACTTTCCCTATACGATTAAAATCTCCATTTCCTTATAGATATATACATTGGAATAATTATTTTTTTCGGTTGGAATAGAAGTAGGTCAAAGATCTGTGTATATATACAGATCAAAAATTGTAGAATGTAAAAAGATTTTCAAATTGAGCATTTTACGCTCTTAAGGGGCACACCTATTACAAAAAAACACCGATACTTCAAGGAATTTTCAAGGAATTGATTTTGATAATTTTAATGGATTTGAAAGAAGTTTGAAGACTATAAGGTATTTTTTTAAATCCAAGGCATTTTCAAGGTCTTGGAACAATTGCAAGAAATTTAAAAAGATTTTCAAGAATTTGATATATTTTGAGGAATTTGTAATTGATTTCACTAATTTAATAGTATTTCAGAGGATTTAAAAAATTTCAATTGAGTCTAAAAGATTTCAAATTGATATATTGTAGGGAAATATTTGGAAGAATTTCAGTAAATTCCAAGGAATTTGTTATTTATTTTAATAATTTGAAGGAATTTCAAGAGACTGAGAATATTTTAGGGCATTCGAAAAGAATCTAAAGCATTTGAAAAAAATGTCAATAATTTCAATGAATGCCAAAAGATTTTAAAGGGTTTGAAATATTTTAGGATATTTCAATAGTTTTCAAGGAATTTTCAACTGATTTTAGTCATTTAATTGGTTCAAAAGGATTGTTGGAGGAATTTTTCAAGATTATGAATATTTTAAGGTATTTCAAAAGAATCCAAGATATTTTCAAAAGATTTGAACAATTTGAAGGGATTTCAAAAAGATTTAAAGGATTTGAAAACTTTTGGATGGATTTCAAAAAGATTTAAAGGATTTAAAAACTTTTGGAGGTTTCTTAAAGATTCGAGGGATTTTTCATTTGATTTCAGTACTTTCATCGATTTCAGAGGATTTGAAATATTCTACAGTAATTCAATAGATTCCAAAGCAGTTTCGAGCGCTTTAAAAAGTTTTAAGTGATTTTCGAAGTTTTAAAAGGTTTGAAATATTTTTGGGCATTTCTAATTAATAATTATAATTGATTATATAAAAAATTATATTATTGTAAATTATATAAATATTATATAAAAATATTATATTGTTACGTCTTAATCAACATAACTTACCTTATATTTTATTAAATAAAGATGGTTCCTCGTTTTAGATTTTAATGTAAATTAAAAAACTGGGATAAGGATAACTACGGTCTACAGAAATAAATTAATAGGATTTGAATATAAATTAATTGAAGTTTATTCCATCAGTAGCAATTTCACCGAGATGAAGTACAAAAAAGTTGATTTTAGATTAATGCAGCTGGAGTGCTCTGGTTTTGACTTGCCTCTTGTCGTTTAGCTTTAGTCCACTTATTTGTGGTTGATGTGTTGCACCAGTAGCCCCAACTTTGGCATGTTGAGCTACTGCGCTTGCCTGGCGCAGCGGTCCTCATTGGTCGCTGTTGGCGCGCGATTTAAACCGGGTATAATTAACAATTATTTAAATTAAAGTAATGAATAATTATCAATTGCACATTAATATTTATATTTCAATGAAAAAGGTTTTTGAATAAAAAAATGTTTATTTAAAGATTAAAAAATACTTATTTGCAGTATTTTTTGATACAAGTTAGTCTTTGGAATTGAAAAAATAAACTATTAACTACAAAATATACGCATTATTCTTTTTTTCTAACCTTACATCACAAATTACGTAATTTCTAATATTAACGTGCAATTTAT
>CAKNXH010073790.1:0-32431 GCA_932178445.1 Andricus quercusramuli | reverse complement strand
TATATTTTTTGAGACATTTGTGAATTTCTTTGAAATCTTTTAAATATAACTTAAATAAGTGAAATTTTTGTAAAATGTTTTAAAATATTCGTGACATTTTTTGAAAAAGTTGTGAATTTCTTTTAAATCTTTTAAGTATCATTTGAATCAGTGAATTTTTTGTAAAATGTTTAAAAATATTTTATATATTTTTTGAGACATTTGTGAATTTCTTTGAAATCTTTTAAATATCACTTAAATAAGTGAAATTTTTGAAAAATGTTCTAAAATATTTGTGACATTTTTCGAAATATTTGTGAATTTCTTTGAAATCTTTTAAATATCACTTAAATCAGTGAAATGTTTAAAACATGTTTCTAAATATTTGTGACATTTTTTGAAAAAATTGTGAATTTCTTTTAAATCTTTTAAGTATCATTTAAATCAGTGAAATTTTTGTAAAATGTTTAAAAATATCTTTTATATTTTTTGAGACATTTGTGAATTTCTTTGAAATCTTTTAAATATCACTTAAATCAGTGAAATTAAGGAAAAATGTTTTTAAATATTTGTGACATTTTTGAAAAAATTGTGAATTTCTTTTAAATCTTTTAAGTATCATTTAAATCAGTGAATTTTTTGTAAAATGTTTTAAAATATTTGTTACATTTTCTGAGACATTTGTGAATTTCTTTGAAATCTTTTAAATATCATTGAAATCGATGAAAATTTTGTAACATCTTAAAAATATTATGGAAGTCTATAAAATATTGTTAAAATCTTTCTGAAATCTTGGAAATTTTTGAAATCCTGTAAAATCTTTTGAAATACTCGAAATAGATTCTGTCCGGTATATAATACATGTAAATAATGTGAACTACAGAAAATCCGATTTTTTACATGATAATATTGGAATTTTTTTTTTATTGCAGCGAGTAAACAGAATAGTGCTATATTTTCAAATCTGTGTAATTACATTTGGTCAGATGAAGAAGAAGATAATAACATTGAAGATTTGTTTGAAAACGTTGAGGAGCCTCTTTTGCCATGTATTGCGAAGTCAGCTGATTCACCTCGTATCCCGAAAAAAATGAAGTTAATAACTCATGATTTAACAGCCAGTTTGGACAGAGGAAAAGTAAGCGATAGAATGGCTGCACGTGTCATCTCTTCTGTTGCTCAAAGCTTAGGATTTCGACTAGAAGACTCGTGCTTAAGCCGTGAAACCTTAAGAAGGGTCAGAGAGACTCACAGGCAAG
This sequence comes from Andricus quercusramuli, assembly GCA_932178445.1. NCBI lineage: Eukaryota > Metazoa > Arthropoda > Insecta > Hymenoptera > Cynipidae > Andricus > Andricus quercusramuli. The sequence goes on along the minus strand of CAKNXH010073790.1, from coordinate 31,193 downwards.
AGCTGGCTGGTGAAATAAAAAATAATTTTTTACCCACTACAAAACTTATTGTTCAATGGGACGGGAAACTCCTACCAGATCAAGAAAATCAAAACCATAATGTGGACCGCCTTCCTGTTGTCGTGTCCGGGGAAGGAATCGATCAATTACTAGGAATTCCAAAACTTTAAAGTGGAACTGGTGAAGCACAAGCGAATGCAATTGTTGATCTACTCAAAGAATGGAATATTCAAGACGATGTTTGTGGTTTGTGTTTCGACACTACTTCGTCCAACACGGGCGAGTTGAGTGGTGCCTGCGTTCTTCTGGAGAACAAATTAAAGAAAAATCTGTTACATTTAGCTTGTCGCCATCACATATACGAAATAGTATTGAAAGCAAGTTTCGAAGAATGTATGGGACCTACTAGTGGTCCAGATGTTTTGTTATTTAAGCGCTTCAAAGCTGAGTGGGAGAGTATTGACAAAAATAATTTTGAATGCGGCTCAGATGATCCTTTAATACCACAAATAATAAAAGATGAAAAAGAGAACCTTCTTTACTTTGCCACGGAGAGATTGAAACAAGAGGTAAGATTTGGAAATACTTTTTGTTACTGTAATTGATTATTGATTGTATGTTTCCAAACTGAGTGATATTGACCGAAAACTTTGTTATTCATTTTACACTACATAGATATTTCATTTTTGTTACAGAAAAAAGCAGCTCCTCGGGTGATTACCGCGAGCTATTGGAATTAGCGATATTTTTTTTCGGAGGACAATGTCCTAAAGAAACTTCATTCAGAAAACCAGGAGCAGTCCATCATGCCAGATGGATGGCGAAAGCAATTTACGCTTTAAAAATATATTTGTTCAGAAATCAGTTCCATATTAGTTCAAAAGAAACGGCAGGCATTCGAGAAATCAGTTGTTTTATTATATTTATGTATTTGAAGTTTTGGTTTACAACTCACAACCCATTAAAAGCAGCAAACAGCGATCTCGAGTTCCTCAAAAGTCTTACAAATTGTGACGCTGTAAGCTCGAAAATTTGTCAAGTTTCCTTGAAGAAACTTGAGCGGCACCTCTGGTATTTAGGCGAACAATTGATTGGATTGGCTTTTTTTGACAAGACCGTATCCACTGATTGTAAACGAAAAATGACAGAGGCAATCAAAGAACGTCCTGGTAACGAAAAATTTCTCAAATGGAAAGAACTTTCAGCAAATGAAAAACAGAATCTAAAATCTTTAACTCTCGATTATTTCGTTACAAAGAATACGATGTTATTTTTTGAAAAATTGGGTATCAACACTGATTTCTTGAATGCTGATCCGCAAACGTGGATTCTGAGGGACGATTATAATCGTGGCTTGCGTCTCGTAGAGAATTTACCTGTAGTAAACGACAGAGCAGAACGTGGTGTTGCTTTAATCAAAGAATATAATTTGTTATTAACAAAAGACGAACAGGGAAAACAAGCTCTGATGCAAGTTGTGAAAGAGCATCGTCGATTGTACCCCGAGTGTGACAGAGCGTCACTTAATGAGTCGTTTAAAAACTTCATTTTTCGTCTGTAAATGTTAGATTCTGCTTCGATAATGCTTTGCTAATTTCAATACTTTTCGTGTGAAATATTTTTTTGAATGCTCGCGTTCGAATGAAAAAAAAATTTGTACTAAAAAAAAATTCAAATCAGACAATTTTTCACTTCGGGTACAGATTTTATTCAAAAAGCAATAAGCTCTAATTTTATCTAAAAAAGATATAATTCTAGCATTCATCTAGTAAAATAAGGCAATTTAATTTTTGAGGCTTGGTTCTGGTTCCAACGCCTTGAAGATGGCTTGATTGTGTAGATATTTTTGCTGTCCAATAAATTCAATCTGTTAAATTTTTTGCTGTTTATATCAATGTACTGATTATTTAAACAATTGTCTTTATGAAAATTAATTATATATATTAATAATTTAGTGTAATCATAGATAAATATGATAGTTTCACTCATTTCTTACAAAAATAAATTTATTTATTTAAACAATTTTCATAAAAAATTATTAGTTATTGAACATTTTTATCGATGAAAACAATAAACTATTTATTACATTATAATATTAATTGAGAATAATGATTTGTTTAAACAATTTTTACAACAAATTAATTGTTAGTAAATATTATTATCGAGCTTTATTATATATTCAAGCTTTAAATTTTAAACGTCTGAATAATTAAAAATAGTTATTTGTTTAAACAATTTTTATAGGTAATTTATTGTTATTGAATATTGTTATCGATAAAAACAATTCATTAGTCAGAAAATTTTGGATGCTTCAAATTTTTAATGGTCGAATAATTAAAAATAATTATTTGTTTAAACAATATTTATGAAAAGATGATTGTTAGCAAATATTGTTATCGATAAAGAGAATGAACTACTTATAACATTTTTAATTCTTCAAATTTTCAATGTTCGAATAATTGGAAAAAATTATTTATTTAAATAATTTTTATAACAAATTAATTGTTAGTAAATATTTATATCGATAAAAACCATTTATTAGTCACAAAATTTTTACGCTGAATAATTTTAAATGTTTAAATAACTGAGAATAATTATTTGTTTAAACAATTTGCATTACATAACAAATGTTTGTAAACATTTAGTAAATATTGTTATTGGATAATAATCTTTTATTATTCAAACAACTTTTATGAGGCGATAATGTTAAATCTATAAAAAATAATAATTAAAAACTAATCAGTTAATGTAAGCATCCCATTTTCAATAATTTCGAATACGAAATTCATATTTGCAGTCTTTACGATTGGGATAGATATTTCGAGAGAAATTTGTAGTTATAGACTATATTAGGCCATGAATGGATGAGCCGAGGCAACACGCCCACCATAAAATATGTAATTTATGGACTACCTGAGTCGCTTACGTCCGAATCATTTCTGGTTTTTGGTCAAAATCTTATTGATATTAATATTTGAATTATACGATTTTCAAAAGGTCGCATCCTGAATCTATGAAAAACAACTGTTGTAATTTGCAGCGATAACAAACACTATTTAGGGTCTGAAACAAGCTCTTGAAAATCGTGATTTTAAGCAAAAACAGCCATGTTTGAGACTTAAAAAATAATCCTAAAAACAATTTTTTTTAATATCCTTTTTTTCACAGCACTTTCTTCATTACTGAATAACGCGTTTCCAAAATTTCATTCGATTCTTCAAATAATTTATATGTTATATTTGATCATGAAGAAAAACGGACATTTTTCTATGTTAAACTCCATAAGAAAATAATAACCTGTGCGCCACCTCGAAATATTATTGGAAAATTATTTAAAAAAATGGACATTAGTTTTTCATTATGAGGAACAGGTTTCCAGTCAGGAAAAATAAAAAATCGAAAGTGTGTCATTTTGGGCCACCCTAATACACATGTTCAATTTTATTAAAACTGATGTATAATTTTCTTAAATTCTTTAAGCTGCATAAATTTGGAATCACGGAAAGTTGATTACTGTTCAAATTCAAAACTACTAGATTTGACAATTTATTGAATAAATTTTCAGGAAGCTCTTGGATGAGGTTTTGTGACACATCTAAATAAAGTAAATCAGAGTTAAATTCGAAAGCACTTGATGAAACGATATTGATGCTGTTGTTGGCAACTGACAAGAACTTCAAACGTGGAAAGTTTCAAAAATCCATGCAACCATCGCCCAAACACGAGAAAGCATTTCCATCCAGTGAGAGTGAAACTAAAGAAGTTGATGAATTTGATATTTGGGCTAACAAAATATTACATCTTTCAATGTATAAGTGAGTTAGAGCTGGTGGAATATTTTCTAGAAACGTATTGATCTCATTTTCGAAATTATTGCCTGACAGATATAAGTGAGTCAACTTTGGCAAATTAGCAATCGAAAGTGATGATAACCTTCCCTCACTAATATTGCGTAGATAGAGATTTTTCAAATTTGGTAAATCAACATCGATTTTAATGTTCTTGATTCCTCTATTGTAATATAGACTTGTTTCAGTTTGTTGAGGTTCTACGTTGTCTAAGATGAGCGTCTTGAGGTTTGGATGAAAACCATAGCTTAAGAAATCAACCACGTCCATTTTATTATTTGCAAGGTTCAAATACGCAAGATTTAAAAGTCCTTTAAAAGCATTTATATTTCCTTCTTCAATCTCGTTTCCTTCCAAATTTAAGCAGGTGACATATGGATTGGAAATAAATTCTCCTTTAATTCTTCTCAAACCCAAATATGACAGATCCAATGATACATTTTCTCGATGCTCTTCTTCACATGTTGTCAATAATGAAGCCTTTTCATTAGATAGTAGTTCTTTCATTGAAGTTATTTCTGTTGTATCTTGAGGGATTTTCAAACAACAGCATCCCAAGCACGTAAATATGAGCACGAACACTGGTAAATAAAAATTTGAAAGTCCCATTTCAAACCGTGGATTTCCACTTAAGCCACTTAAAAAATTCATTTCTGACTATTTTCAGCAGTTTTATATACAAAACAGGAGCACTGACTTTGGAAACCAATTTTTGTTAATTTGTGAAGCGTTCAACCAACGACAAAACGTTTCCTCGCTATACTATTATACCGCCCTTAAGATTTGCAGTTTTATATATAGTGATGCCTCACCCACGTTTAATTTTATTGTGATTCTCCGGTGTTCCTAGAACATTGTATCTCTGGTGGATAAAAGAATTGCATTATTTCCGAAGAGAATGTTCAGATATGATTAGAAAATAAGTAGAGGGTGGTGTAGAGAGAGATGTTAAAAGCAAAATTATCAGTAATAAATTTTCCTAGAATGAGCGAGGATGTGAATAGGAAATATGAATAAGCTTCTTTCTCCTCAGATACCATTGCGATAAAGAAAATCGTTTTAATGCTTAATGAATGTTACGGCCGATACGAGAAGTGTGCTACGAAATAACAAAGTTATACTTTGATTGGTGCTTTTTCAAATGTTTGAGAAGCTTCTTGTTTAAAAATTGGTCAAAATTATCTTTAGATTTTCTACTTAATAGCTATTGAGTAGAAAATAGTTCCCTTCTTTAATCAACAAAAACTTGCATGAAGAAATATTTTCAATGTTCTTTGGTAGTGTGTCAACGATTTCAAATTTTCTGTCATTTCAAGTAAGTGTGATACGTGCAGAAAAACGACTAAAATCCAAACTTTACAAGATGACTATTTTATTCACGAAAATTGATTAGCAAAAAATAATAATGAAAGTCTTCTTTATTCTGTTATTCGTAATTTTTTAATTTCACGTTTAGTTAATTTCCAACTAAATTTTTAAGTAAATTTTCTGAACCAAATACCCTCAGGGGAACCGCAATAAGGGAGTTGAGGGTGGAATTTCACCCTGAATCCCATGTCAGTCCAGCGCTGAAAAAAAGTGTCAGTGACTGGTCACAGAAGATTGATTGGTTACAGAAAATTGATTGGTAACAGAAGAGTGATTGGTCATATCCGGTACAATCTTCATCAGAAGGGACACTGGACATCCAATGTGCCTGAACACGACCTGTAATGATTCAAGAATTATTTTATTTCAAGCGCTTTTAATTTTTTAATCGAAAACTTCAAATCCAAATATAAAACATTTTAGTTTATTTAAATTTAAAATCAAAATTTTTTGAATCACTTAAGAAATTTTTAGTTTTGATTCTTAAAAGTTATTATAGCTCTATCTTCAATTCTGATTACTCTTAAGAAACATTCTTTCAGTTCTTAATCCATTCATTTTGAAAGTTTAAACTTTGAAGGATTGTGAATGTCCAATTACACAATATGATAAATGCTTCAAAGTTGATATTACAGAATATTCTAAGTACGTTTAATCAAATTCAATTTCACTTAATATTAAACTTTTATAGAGATTGATACTCAAGGAACTCCACGACGAATTCACAAGAGGCAAACGATAATTTCTCTTTAAAATGTTTTTTATAGAGTAATCTGCATTTAAAAATTTTTTCTATATAAAAAATTCTTCGTGAAAAGAAAATGAAAATTGTTTATACCATTTTGTACTATTTGTTTCAAATCAAACTAGTCGAAACGACTAATTTGTGCAACTGTATAGTTTACAGTGTGGACGAAACCGTGATATTTTTCATTTGTTTTATACAGAAAAATGTAAAGCGTGAATGAAAAATATTATTGTCTTGCCCACCGTATACGATGTATGTTTTAACGATTTATTCATAATAATACTTAACTATAAATTCTACTGCGAATCCCTGCTTTAATAATTTTACCAACATCGTTGATTCATTTTCATCAATATTTGTAACTAGAATAAGGATAAATGTGGCTGATTTAGCTATACATTTGTTCCCTTGTACATGGAGAAAATTGATTGGAGAAAGCTGTTGATTTAAACGAATTCTATTGAGAACAATAAACATTTTTCTTCGGTACGAAGACTCGAACGTTGGAACTTAGTACTAGAATTGAACACTCTAACCACTGCGCTACGAAAACTAATAAATATTTTTTTCTTTCTCGAGGATTTGACTTCAAACCAGTTTCTCTTTCGAATTACCTGAAGCAAACGCTCGCTTCACTTATCTTTTGGTATTCTTTCAAAATTGATAAGAGAGTAAAAAATCACCTTGTATTGGAAAACTAAGGGTTGTTTTTTGAGTGTTCTAAAAATATATCATTCACTAAGAGTTGCTAGACCAATTTGCTAAAGTTGGTTACATTTTATATAAAAGTGATACCTCCTCATTGATGATGGTACTGTTGAGAGTAAATTTTTTTCTTTTTTATATTCGTCCTTACATGTTCAAGTGTTTCAATGTGGATGATCCAGTAACTTATACTATGCCTTCTATTGATGAATATAGCATATTCATTCAGGAATGAAGCGAAAGTCGAGAATGCATAAACAGCAATTATGAGTTCATCCGTAAAAGAGGCCAGGTCACTAACTAAGGTGACTGACTTGAATATTTATGAAGATTTTTCTTATTTTTATGCTACTTCGGGTTAGGACTATACTTATTTTTAAGATCGTGTCGGCTATATGTCCAGTCATAAGTCGTGTCCTCTTCCCCTTGCTAGATCCCCTTCCCCTTGCCAGGTCCGTACGTTTAGACTTAACCGTATTATGATCGTTCACAAACGTACGAACTGTCCGAACGTTGACAGTCGGCCTTTTTTCACACATTCCTATTGCTTTCAATTGCGCATTTTCAAAGTGATATTTAATTATTCAAACAAATTTCAATTTTATGTTCAAATTATGATTTTTCCATTATGAATAGTCGGTTTTCATTTAACAGGATCATACTCCAAGTTTACTTTTGATATATTTTATATTTGTTTTCCATACCTTATATTTATTATTCAACGAACCCTTTTTCGCTAAAGCAAAAAAATTTCGTTCAAACAATTCAGAATAAACCGAGCCATTCTAGCTTTATTCTAAAATAAAATTGCTATAACTAATAATAAATTGTTTTAAAAATTTATTTAAACATCTAATTATTAATAGAAAGTTATATTCCATACATTTTAGACCATTTTTCCTAAAAGAAACCAAAAAAAAATAATTAGTGCCAAAAATTCGCGCATCCTAATTTTTGACTTATGGGTTTTTTTCTGGTGAACCTATAAAACAGACTTATGGGGGATAAATTCAGAAAGTAATTCTAAATTGAATGGACCGAAACGTCCTTTTTCCTCATGGAAAATACATGTTAAACTTCATGGGACTTGCGGGACCTCTAAATATCTTTTGCCTGAAAACTTTGACGAAACTTCTACGTAACCTGTGAGTTAGGATGTATGATGAAATGTTCTTCATTCGTAGTTCTAATAGGGATGAAAACTTTCTGTTGGGAGTCAAAAGCCTAAAATTGCATTTAAAAAATGATCTTCGGTTTTCGCGTCGTAGATATATTTAAAAATCACTGAAGGCGACACATTTCATATTTGAAGGCCAAACAATTTGTTCGTGAAATCCACATAAGTTTTCATAAAAAATAGTCTTTTAGATATTTTCTTGTAATTCAAAATCAATAAAAATTATTTTAATATTAATCTTTTTCCTATAATATTATTGCGATAAATTAAAAATATATTCCTGATAACATATATCACATATTTCATAGTCTAATAGTCAAGAAAATTGATATAAGTCTAAGAAAATTGCAAAAAAGTCGGTTTTTTATGACTTTCAACTTGACTCACATATACGATGAAAAAATAGAAGAATCCTTTTATAATTGAAACTTAGGGCACAGTTTTTGAATCACAAGAGAAAGTTCTCATCCTTCTTGGAAATACGACTGCAGAAATTTTTTCGCTTCACCCTGTACTGAACACTAGAAAATTCGAGTGGATCCAACTGAACTCGAATATATTCAAACGAATTCAAATGAATACTAATTGAAATAAAGAAAATTGGGGACTAATTCTAGGTTCATTCAAGATAATGCAACATGGAATAGAAGTGAATTTCAGATTAGTTCTAGATAAATTGAAGTTCAAGGTGATACGTATTAGCTACACGGAAAAAATTTGGTTAGGAAACTTTACATTGGCATTGGTGCAAATGCAGAAATGGTAACCACTATCATGATATATATTGGTTTATGATTGGTAACTATTAAACTGAAATTTTTTTTTCTTCGAATGTATGCAAGACTTTTCAATGTATCTATATAACCGGTCATTTCGAAAAAGGTATTCCTATATGCATATGCATATGATAAATCATTAACTCATTGAATAAAGTCCAATGCACGTACATTTGTATTCATTATGCACAGTTATGTTAATTCAGATTCCACAATCCGATTATTAGTTTGAAGGCCTTCTTCAAACTTTTTCTATTTTTTCTTCATTCACTCAGTCCAAACATAGGCTTTCAACAAGTCCTTCTTATAATTCCCACATATATTATACATGCTAAAGTAGGGTGGTTCACATGCTACAATGTTACGAATTTAACGAATTTTCCACAACCAGTTATTACAGAATAATGTGATTTTTTTAGTGGCAGCAAATCGCTCTATTAATCCAGTCAAATTTAAATTCCAGCTGTAACAAATGACAGAATAAGATTTAAAGATAAAATTTAAATTTGGCATATATTGTTAATAATTAACTATAAAATTAAACCATTCGAAGATTTCTGCGTATTAATGAATTTTCTTTTTTGTAAACAACATTCCAATCTAATTTCACTCATTATTTCTTCAATGTGTAAGGTTAAAAATATAAAAAAAATTTTTTTTTTCAAAAATCAAGATCCAAAAGTGACGTAGTAACTTATGTATCTTATTCATTTTTTTCATCTGCGACGGGTGTAGCAAAAGATCAAATTTCCGTATAATCTATTATATAAAATCGAGTGGCCTGAAACGGATGATGCTTATGCAAATCCACAGTTTTTGACCAATTGGTACCAAATTTTGCACACATATTCTTTGGGCTCCCGGACAGGTCATAAGAGTATTCAGAGCTCAAAAATTTGAGTCGCTTTTTTGAAATCTATTCCCCATTCATCCATCCATCCATCCATCCATCCATCCATCCATCCAACCATCTCCACATTGGGAGTCTGTAACCCATATGTGGCGCGTCCCCATTTGGCGGAAAAGGGAATGCTCGCTAGATATAGAAAGGTAGGGCGGGAATAAAATATGCCTTGCGGGTCAAACAGGCTGAAAAAGGATACACCAAGAAAAAATCACGATCTTGGAAGCAAGGGAACAGAGGGGAAATCACAGCGCGAATGATGGAGTTTCTGTTCGCGAATACCGGAATACAACTAGCGGAATACAAAACGTCTCAGGACAAAGCTGGAGCAAGACCCGTAGGAGAAGACAGGAGTACGGAGACGACTGCCAAAAACAAGAGGGAAGGTAGCAGGAAATCTGAAAAAAGGAGCAAGAATAAGCAGGACACCCTCGTCGTACAAATGCAGGGAAAGACTTACGCTGATCTGCTCAAAATAGTTAAAACTGCCGTTAATTCAGAAGACATAGGAGTTGACGTAAATGATGTCAAGAAAATACGTAACGGTGATCTCCTCCTTACAGTCCGAAATGGAGCGGAGAAGGCCGATGAGCTAAGGAAGACACTCGTCGAGAAGGTACCAGGAGCAAATACGTCTCTTTGAATCAATGAAAAGGTTCTCCACGTCAAAGGCCTGAATGAAGTAATCACGGTGGAAGAAATAAATGAAGCGATCTCCAATCCAAGCGGACTGAAACACGGAGACTTCACGGTACGAGCACTCCGCCCAATCTACGGTTGTATGCAGAACGCGACGCTTGTTAAGCGGAGTGCTGACGCTGACCGCCTGGTTCAAACAGGCAAGATCAAAATCGGCTGGACGAGCTGTAGAATAAGGGAAAGAGTGAAGGAAAACTGGTGCTTCCGATGTTGGAAAATTGGGCGCAATATTGCTGGGTATAAAGGACCAGACAGAGTAAACCTATGTCTGAAATATGGATAAGGAGGTCAGAAAGTCGCTGGAAGTCCACTGGACGATGAAGGGACATCAGTCAAATGACAGGAGAAACCACACGAAAGCTAGTAGAAGCATGTCAGAAGTGAGGCGAATACAGACTAGTCATGATTAGGATCCTCTAAATAAATTGTCATGGAGTCATCCGGCGTACGACATGGCCCTAGCGGTTGCTAGGGAAGAGAAATCAGCCATACTACTTTTCAGCGAACCTAACAAAAGGTCTATACAGAACAGAAAGGACTGGGTGTATGATGACGACTTGGACACAACTATAAAAGTAGTAGACACGAGGATAGTCATTACAGATCAGGGCAGCGTTGTAGGCTTCTCTTACATAGGTGATTCTCCACATACAGGACACTTTTGTGTCACGGACCTCTAGTGACTAAGCTAAGTAATTTTTCTTTATAAAAGTTGGCTAAATTCTTCATTTCAGCACAATACAATACCTCCGTCAGAAAAAATCATGTCACATTATCGTATGTCATAACAAAATGCTCCCAAATACTCGAAAAATGCCTTTTTTGGGATGTCTCCACGTCCGCGGCGCTAAGTTTAGAGACATGTATTTAATACATGGGAATTATCTTTAAACTCATAATTGATAGTTTGAAATTTTGACTAAAAAACTATGAAATTCATAAGAAATATCTAAATTTATCTGATATATTAGTAGAGAAACTTTAATTATACATGTGTCTCCCTAAATGTTTCCGATGGTTACGGTAAACGAATCTCCCATACCTTTCATAAACTTTTAATCATTTTTAAGGTCTTATCTTTGCGGTGGATAGGGGGAGGTTTTGGGAGGCGATGGAGGATAGGGGAGTGGAAAGAGGCCTAATTGAGATTCTGGTTGGATAGGGGTTTAAGGCAAGGGTGTCCACTTAGCCCAACGCTTTTTGCGATTTTAATTGCTGGCAAGCAGCGAGAAGGCCTCAAAGGAGATGATGAAGAGGTTGAGAAGATACCTAGATCAAAAGGGGTTAGAGCTGAATGCGGAAAATTCCAAGGTTATGGTGTTCAGAAAAGGAGGGGGAAGGAATAAGGGAAGGGAGTGGAAGTGGAAGGGAAAGAAGGTGCAGGAGGTGAAAGAGTTTGTATACCTGGGCTTCGTGTTTCGGAGGAATGGGGGAGTGGATGGTTACATAAAAGAGAAAGTAAGGAGGGCAAATGTGGTGATGAGGCAGGTGTGAGGGTTGGGAAAGAAGTTATTTGCCGATGATTTTGGAAGGAGAATGAAATTGTTTGATTCAATAGTGACAATTGTGCTCTTGTATGGGGTAGAAGTGTGGGGGTGGAAGGAAAGTGAAGAGGTAAGTAGAACACAGGAGAAGTATGTAAAGTGGACCTTGAGGTTGGCAAGGAACACGCCTAATTATATTGTTAGGAGGGAGACGGGGAGAACGAGTGTAGGGATTCTAGCAGGGAGCTGGGCGTGTAAATATAAGGAAAAATTCTTGGAAGAGGGGGGAAGTGGGCTAATTAGGGAGTGTTGGTGGGAGAAGGAGAACAGGAGAGGGGGTGAGAAGATAGAGGTAGAGAGGGAAAGGTTTTTTAAAATGAATGGACTGCAGATGGATGAAGTGAGAAGGATGCACGAGGAAGGAAGGAAGATTTATGACTTGGTTAAGCAAAACCGCATGGAGAGAGAGAAGACAGAAGGAGGAGAAAGGATAAGTGAGTCAAGGCTTAACGGGAACTATGTGTGGATTATGCCAAGGGCAAGAGCGCAATATTTATGTGAGAAAGGAGAGAAAGGAAGTCAGGAGCTTATAGCGAGGTTGAGGTGTGGGTGCATGTAGGGTTTCAATAGTTTCTGGCTCTCTCGGGAGAAGAGGATGTGTGAACTGTGTGGAAAGGGGGATGCAAGAGTGGAGCACTGGTTGGAAGAGTGCGTGGAGGTGGAAAGGAGTGAGATAAGTATGGTGGCATTGTTGCATGAAAAGGGGGAAAAAAGGGCAGTAGCATGGGTGAAGGGAGTGTTGGGTGAGATGGAGATGAAGAGAAGGAAGGAGGAAGAGGAGTGGAGAAGGAAAGATTGTAAATAGGAGAGAAATTAGATATAAGTAAGATGTAAATATTGTAAATAGTAGATAAGTAATAGGTATTAGCTGCGAAAACAGAGGTTGGCAAGCGAGGCATTGCGAAAAAGTAGAGACATGCGAGCGAGGCGAGGCGAAGCGAGGACGGCAAGGCAATAAGAGCGTGCGTTTACATTCAATAAGAGAAAATCATCCGGAAAATCGAAAAGTAAAAACGTTTTTATGTGGTAAAGGTCCTTCAAGTGAGAATTAAGCGTGAATATTCATAGGGTCCCTTTCTTTAAGGCCAATGAACCTGGCCATTATGAAATACGAAAATTTGAAACATTCTTCCAAAAAAAGTTGCCCTCACCCGAAATTCCAAGTCTGTGGAGAATCACCCATATAGCAACACCGTCCTTCACGATATACGCATGCTATGCTTCACTCAACAGGAACATCGAGGACCTCGAAGACTACCTGGAGGATATAGGTGAAAGTATCTGGGCTTACATGCAGGGGACTGACAGTAGAGGAAAAGTTGTTACGGAATGAACAAAAGCCATTTCTTGTGATTCGCAATGATTAGTTTTTTGAAATTCACAGTTCTTATATATAATATGAGAGAAATGTATGCCTTATTATGATTATTTATAAATATCTTCTGCTTGGAAGCATTATTTAAACAATTTTTATAAACAAATACAAAGTTTTCGTATTTCACAATGAATAGGCTCCATTTTTTTGCATAATGTACCAAAAATGTCTTGCTAATGACTTCTTGCTGTCATTTTTTCAAATAAACAACAACTGGTAATTATTTGAACAATATTTTTAAACAAAGTCACATTTTTAACATTATTCCACGAAAAAGGCCAATTTTTTTGCGGAACCTAAAATGTTTCGTGATGAAATGCCAGAAAAAACAATGTTGGGGTCAATTCACCCCTGCCGGTAACAGACTATAAAAACTCGATTTTTTTTAAAGTGCGCATCCAAAATTTCCGAAAAAATTGTCAAATACTCCTATTCATAAATAATTAAAAGCCACAAAACGCCATCTCTCTACAAGCAACCGCTGCGGAGATTTACCAATTTAAAAATCGAAAGGGGTCAATTGACCCAGCCTGGTACTTCTAGTGTTAAAACTGCGACCGAAGTATGTGGTATGGCGGTTGTAGGAATAAAATCTGGTGATCCATGTTGGAATGATGAAATCGGGGCAGCCCAAAAAGAAAAGAAAGAAGCATACGAAAAAACGATGAACATCGTAGGTCTTAGCGACGAGGAGAGAAATAGCCTCAAAAATGATTACAGACACAAAAAGAGGAAAGTTAAAAGACTAGTCAAAGAGAGTAAAGAGAAAATCAGAACTGAAGAAGAGGACAAAATACAAAACTACTTTGAAAGAATTATGAAACTATTATATAAACAGTTGAAGGAAAGTAAAGGTATAGAGTTTGTCAGCATGAGCAACAGCAATGGTGACATGCTATATGATATAGACGGGATAGTAGACACTTTAAAAGACTCTTTTGAAGAACTATTAGGAGGTGAAGATATAGAACAATAAAACTGCGACATAGAAGATAATGCATAAGAAGACCCAATTGAAAAAGTCTGTGTCACTGAGGTCAGTGATATAATTAAGAACTTGAAAAACGGTAAGGCTGCTGGTATAGACAGTATTACCGCTAAAATGCTTAAGTACAGTGGCGAGTACATACCTCACAGGTTGTGCGAATTAATAAACTTATGTATCGGGACGGGAGAAGTCCCAGACAATTGGAGAAAAGTGATTATCGTACCAATATACGAAAGAAAGGGAGATAAAAGCAACTGCAGAAATTATAGAGGTATCAGCCTACTAAGTACCGCAAGTAAAATATACTCAAAAATACTTATTCGTAGGGTAATGGAAATCACAGAAGAGAAGGTATGGGAAGTCCAAAGTGGATTTAAGCCAGGAAGATCATGTACAGATCAGATATTCAGCCTAAGTCAGATCACAGAAAAAAGCTTAAGAGTAGGAAAGAAAGTTTTCTGTGCATTTATTGACCTAGAAAAAGCGTTTGACAAGGAAAATAAAAGTAAACTTTGGGAAGTCCTTAAAGAGTACGGAGTAAATGGAGGACTCCTACAAGCAATGAAGACAATATATACAGGTAGTAAAGCAAGTGTAAGAGTAAATGGGAAACTAAGTGACTGGTTCGATATTATGCAAGGCATGAAACGAGGAGGCGTTATGTCCTCGTGGCTATTTATCATATTCATGGATAAGTGTCTAAGAACTGCCCTATTCGACGAAGGAGGTGTAGATCTTGAAACAGTCAAGGTACGTGGGTTAGCTTTCGCAGATGACAAGATTGTTATGGCAGAATCAGTCGAGGACCTGCAAAGAATGTTAAATAAACTTAACACAAGCATGGAGAACATGGGCCTAAAAATTAATGTAAATAAAACGAAAATCATGGTGTTTGAGGGAAAAAGTGAGAAAGCAATATGCAACATTATCCTGAATGATGAGAGATTAGAACGAGTTGACAAGTACGTATATCTGGGTAGCCTATTCACTAGTGGCGGGAAAATAGATGCGGAGTTAGGTAGGCGCATAAATAAGGGTAAGCAGGTTATCGGTCCATCCTCACAAATAAAAACATATCAAAAAAAGCTAAAATCGCCATACATAATTCTATATTCGTACCGACTGTACTATACGGTAGCGAGACATGGACCTGTCAGGACAAGGACAGGAGTAAAATTAACGCGATCGGCATGAAACCTCTGCGCATAATATGCGGGAAAACAGTGATGGACAAAGTCCGAAACAAGACACTTCTCAAAGAATGTGGTACAGGAGAGACACTAGTTGACATATGGGAAAGAAATCAGCTAAGGTGGTTCGGACATCTTGAAAGAATGAAAGATAAACGACTGACAAAGCAAGTGTATAAAGGTAAAGTAAATGGCAGAATGCCCAGAGGTAGACCGCCGAAAGAATGGTTAGAATCTGTGAACGAGATATTAATCCGAAGAGACATATGAAGCCATAGAAACACAAGAGCTTGCATGAAAAAATGCATGGACGTGAAGGAAGCTAGAGTAGTATGCCAGGACAGAAAAGTGTGGCGACAAATAGTTTGTAAGCAGAGTGACAATAGAGTGAATGACGCCTGAAGCAAAGTCCTTGGACACAAATGGGCCTAAGTGGGGAACCATACATAACAATTTTGTGAGGCTCCTCACTTGGGGTGAGCCCTAGAGAGAGTGATCAGCAACCTGGGTCGGAGGTGTGTTGCGGAATGAACGTATCTTTAAAATAAATAACACGAGAATTCCAGATCAATCTAAAACATCTATAATTTAGTCATTTTTATCTGAAGAACATAGAACATAACATATAGTCGTTGCGAAGCGCGATGACCAAATCTCGTGCCGCAAGCGCGCTCAAACTTTTGGGTTTCTATTACACGATGAACAGAAACGAGCGTGGTGCGCGAGGTTTACATGATTTTCAAAGCAAATATCGAGCGTGAAGCGCGAGTGTCTTGATGAGAATGTGTTCCTTATCGGTCCTCAAGGTAAGTAAACCAAAAGCAAGTCATAACGATGAAGTTTACTAAGAGAGTATTAGCTCGCGAAGCGCGCAATAGCGAACATACGAAGTGCGAAAACCTAGAGGAACCAAGCTTAAAGCGTCAGTCAAATTTGTCCGAGCGCGTAGTGCGAGGTGAACACATTATCGAGCGCAAAGCGCGAGATAAACATATCATCGAGCGCGAAGCGAGGGATCCAACAGGTGCGCGCCTTAGGCGCGCTTAAACTTGCGAGCGAAGCGAGCCGCGCGCAATGAGAATATGCCCGCCAGGCGGGCAGATTTTTTTCGTCATATTCATTTATTCATGAAAAAATTGAAAACCTACTTTAAAAATCAGGCACGACAACTCTCTTTGAAATCTCATCAGCCTTTTAAATTTTTTGTTGTTGTAAAAATCGGTCAATATTTGTGGGCTGTACGTTATTTTGAAACAAAAAAGTAATTTTTTCCCCACGGTGCGGCGTGACGGTCTAGTTTAGTATTTTTTTTTTCACATACAGCTTGAAAAATATAAAAATAGGAAGAACAAAAGATCAATTTCCAGCATAAGATATTTATTTAAATCCGGCCACGCTGACGGCGCCGAATTCGAATCATCGGCAGCGCGATTTTGACGCAAGTTGGCCGGTTCAAAGAAAAAACTTAGGGTAAATGGAGTTGCACGTAACTTCGTATTTTTACCTGTTCGTATTGGTAAAACACAAATATTACCCTTGCTGGGCAGAAACTGTCTTTTGTTCTCAGAAAAGTTGTCACTGCCGTCTTGAAAATTGGAAGCCATTAGCTTTGATCGCTGAAGTGACGTTAGCTGATGGTTGGTGTAACAAGCAAATCGGATAAATGCGGCTTCATAAAGGCTGACTTGCCGAATCATTAGAGCTGTCAAAAGTTCCTTACAAGCGTGGGTGAAATCAGAAAATCACCGAGACGTCAGGTAAAGTTTACCCACTTGGGGTAATTTTTGTTGCAGGTAATCTTTATCCAAGAATCAGGGTAAAGATTACTCTTAGTTTTTTTCTGTGCGGCGGCGGCGTGACACGCCGGCGCAACCGTCTAGAATATGGCATGTTCATTTATGAATGAAGCAATAATCAAGAATACATGAACTGCAATTATAAGTACATACGTGAAAGAGGCCAGGTCACTGGTCAAGGTCATTGATTTGAAAAATTTATGAAGATTTTTCTTATTTTTATGTTATTTCGGGTTAGGACTATACTTATTTTTCAGGTATAGTGTCTGTTATACGTCCGGACATACTTTTTGTCCCCTTTCTCTTGTCAGGTCCGTACGTTTAGACTTGACCGTATTATAAACGTACAGAAATGTACGAACTGTCCGAACGTTAACAGTCGGCCTTTTTTTAAATCAAATTTCATGCAAATGAAATCAAGTGAAATCAATTCCTAGGGCTGCATTTCTATTGCTTTCAATTGCGAATTGTCATTTCCACATTTAAACATTTCCAATTCATTTGAATTGGGAAATTTTTAGCAGGGTTCTTGTCCAAAATTACTTTTTCTTATGGATGGGAAATAATACTAATACGTGGGAAAAATCAATTTATTGGGTTTATAAAATAATTCTTACCAAAAATCATCTTTCGTAGTCTAGTGGAATACTTCTCAACATTCAAAAGTTATGTTGAATGATTCAAACAAATTGCAATTTTATGTTTAAATTTTGATTTCCTCTTTATAAAAAGACGACTTTTGTTTAACAGAATCGTACTGTAAGTTGCCTTTTGATATATTTTATATTTGTTTTCCAAACCTGAGATTTATTATTTAACGAACCCTCACTTGTTGAAACACATAAAATTTGTTCAAACAACACATTTCTAGATAATTTGAGAATTGTCTCTGTTTTTGCTATATATATTACAACTAAAGATTTCTCAGAACATGAATATTATTTCTTTCATATTCACGAATTGTGTACGCAATTCCAAAATATAACAATGAAACCCATTCACTCAGAAATAAATAGGAACTCCTGAATTTCCTGAAAAAATTTGATTAACCAAGAAGAATGTATGAAAGAATATAGCTATTATGTGAGAATAAAGGTAGACTTTTCTAGGACAACACGATAAAATACTGGAAATGATTAATACCTGAGTGTTAAAACAATTCATGAATATAACAAAAAATATATTGTTTTTAAAAATCATCAGTTGTAATATTCACAAGCGAAAGAAGAGAATTCCCAAATTTCATGTAAATATATTGTTTCAACAAATTTCATTTGTTATGAGGGTTTGTTAAATAATAAATAGCAGGTATAAAAGAGTTATAAAATAAACGTTCATCAATTCGAACAAAAATTTTCCGGGTTCTAAAACGAATTAGAATTATCGTTACCTTTCAAGAGGAAAACATTAGACCACCCTGTTGTAAAAATGTAACTTTTCCTTGAAGTAGTCAATAAGAGCATTTTTGTTCAAATTAATATTTTTAAAACATCAGCAAAAGAAGAAAAATACTTTATTCAAAAAAAAATAATTTGATACTATTGGCAAAATGATTCTTCTTTATGTAAATAAATTGTTCGTTGATCAATAAAAAGACAAGGGAAAGCTGAACATTTGAGAAAAAACCACAACTTTCTAGCATCACTCTGAGAGAAGATAGCTATGAACAATGATACATTGTTTACATAATTAGGTTTATTAAATTGCATTTACTATTACCTCACTAAGTAAAAAGTAGGCAAAAAGTAAAAAATTTCCGAAAAAACAGCAATAATCTAACTATCTAACTTTGTATCATTATTATAAGAGTGTATTGCTATAGACAATAATACATTGTTCAAACAATTATTCTTATTAACTTTAATTGATTATTGCCCTGCGCTGACAGAAAAGTTGAAAGCAACTTGAAAAATTCAGAAAAAACCGCGCGTTTCTAACTCTGTTCTAAAATGAAATTGCTATAAGCAATAATAAATTGTTTTAACAATTTGTTTCAACATATAATTAACAATAGAAAGTAATATTTTATATAATAATTCTTGATTTATGGCGTTCCTTTTGGAAGCATATATGACAGACTGATGGTGGTGAAATTCAAAAAATAATTCTCAATTCGTATTGTAAGGCTAATTGTGAATATAGATGTTATGGGTCAACTCGATACACCTAATATTGACCATTCTAAATAAAAATTTACCAAAACGTCTTTTTTTCTTATCAAAAATACATGTTAAACTTCATGGGGCTTGCGGGACATCTAAATATCTTGGTTTTCATGCATTACATTTTTCGTGGATTTAAAGGAATTTGGGAAAGGATATGCATTAAAATTGAAAAAAAAAATTTCCTATGCATTTTCTGTAAAAACCTTAGAATTTCTTAAAAACCATTTTCTTTAGTTTTCGCATCATACCTTATATTTAAACCTACATAAGCATTCATACAAAATGTTTTCAAGCAAGTTAATTTATGTTTGTATATACCATTGAAATACTTTTACCCTGTCTGAACAACCTTCAAATTTAAAAAAATCTTAAGAAATCATCTTTGTTGATATTTTCTTAAATTTACATAAATTTGTTCAACAATTGGACCATGCAGTGTGAGATATATGTTTTCATGAATGACATTAAAGTAATTTTAATTGACTTAGGATTACATGAAAAAATCTATAAGGGACATATTGTTTCTTATTTAACGTTAAAATGAATTTTGAGTATCTATGGGGTAAAATTTCCCAAGTGTTCTCACCTAAAATTTAGTTGTCGCCTATCTTATTCAAACTCCTCCAGATTGTAGTGCTAGTGGACCTCTTTAAATTCTGTAAAGAGGGCGCACCTAGTATAACGGGTTGTCAAGATACAGGGGCCAGAATTTTCAACGATTCACCCCGACTGCTAACCTTCAATTGTACATAACTCCTGTTAAAGTTATCCAATTCAACTTTTTTATGAGGGTTTTCGAAAGGTATTTTAACAAGGTTTACAACAAAAATAATCGTTGAACGATAACAGAATTATTTCACCTTGATTTTCAATTTTAAAAAACATTTTCGTGATTTTCTCCCAATGCGGCATTTTTGATATTTTTTTAGTTAGGCTAGAAAAAAAGCTTGATTTTTTCTCTTGAAAAACACTCCAGAACGAAAATGGGATGGCAAGTATTGGTTGAGTTGCAGAAGGTCATAAGAGCGCGGGTGCCCCGCGCCAACGAGCCACGGAGCTTCTAGGCGTGCTGTAGTGACTCAGATGTTCTAATAATTGATAAAAATGATTTTCCAGTTAACATGTAACGAATATTTTATTTTACCCTTACTTTCATGTAGCTGGAGAACGATTTACATATTTTCTTAATTAAAATTTTCAAATGGTTCCATTTTAGGAAAACGATAGTTCATAATAAAATCATTCACGATTTTGGTGGACGGTTCTGCTTATCTGTTACATTTCGAGATGCTTTTTAATAAGTCGTCTTGCTTCCCACGTTTTGGTGAGTTTTTTTTGGTGTTAATCTCTTTGTCTTTAACAATTTTTGACGTGAGTCTCCTTGCCTTTCACATTTTGGGGGCAATTTGAAAAGACTCGCCGCACGTGCAAGTCTCCACGCGTCGTCTCAGAATCCGATTTTGACTGCTGATGTTCTATATCAATGGGCTAAAAAAAACTTGCCTGAAACAGTAGTATTTTTCATCTCCAAAGAAAATCATGCCGCCACTGCTGAAAACCTTAAAACTCGATTCGACTCAGCAAAGACTGTGCTGGGCACACAAAAATACCATTCCTTTGTACCCTCCTCAGAATCGACTCTAATTTTGAAAAAGTATTCGTCATCTACACAGTATGAAATTTTCCCGAAGAGAAAAATCGCAAAGAGATCGCGAAGAGAAGAGCAAAGTGAACGTTAAGCTGAATAAAAAATCACTTTTTAAGTAACACAGTGAGAGGCAAGGGGACTCACACCCGAAAAGCACCCCAAAACGTGAGAGGCGAGGGGATTCACTTGAAAAAGGCACTCCGAAATGTGATAGGCAAGGAGACTCACGTCAAAAATGGTTGAAGGCAAAGAGATTAACACCAAAAAAACTCACCAAAACGTGTGAAGCAAGACGACTTATTAAAAACCATCTCGAAATGTAACAGATGAGCAGAACCGTCCACCAAAATCGTTAATGATTCTATTATTAACTATGGTTTTCCTACAATGGAACCATTTGTAAATTTTAATTAAGAAAAAATATAAATCGTTCTCCAGCTACATGAAAGTAAGGATAAAATGAAATATTCGTTGAATGTTAACTGAAAAATCATTTTTATCAATTATTAGAACAACTGAGTCACTACAGCACGCCTAGAAGCTCCGTGGCCGGTTAGCGCGGGGCACCCGCGTTCTTATGACCTTCTACAACTCAACCAATACTTGCCATCCCATTTTCGTTCTGGAGTTTTTTTCAAGAGAAAAAATCAAGCTTTTTTTCTAGCCTAACTAAAAAAATATCAAAAATGCCGCATTGGGAGAAAATCACAAAAATGTTTTTCAAAATGGAAAATCAAGGTGAAATAATTTTTTTATCGTTCAACGATTATTTTTGTTGTAAACCTTGTTAAAATACCTTTCGAAAACCCTCATATAAAAGTTGAATTGGATAACTCTAACAGGAGTTATGTACAATTGAAGGTTAGCAGTCGGGGTGAATCGTTGAAAATTCGGCCCCCTGTATCTTGACAACCCGCTATACTAGGTGGGCCCCCTTTACAGAATTTAAAGAGGTCCACTAGCACTACAATCTGGCGGAGTTTAAATAAGATAGGCGCCAACAAAATTTTAGGTGGGGACACTTGGGAAATTTTACCCCCTATATAAAGTGAAAATATTAACCAGTACACCAACATTTTTTGGGTATAGTGAACAATTAATTTTGTTTTAAATTATTCTGCCTAGGCGTCCTTAAAATTAATTTTCATAACACATGCACAAAAAGTCTCTCTTTTCTTACTGAAAAATATTCACAATGTGACACTTTTTAGTAAGGTATGAAAAAAAGTACTGCGCATGTGTAGATGAACCATAGTTTCCTTTCGACACACTAGATACCTTTTTCGCATACTTTTTTACACGCTAGTTACTTGTGGTATATTTTGGTTGCCTACGACAACGAGTGAGAATTACGGACAGCCATTTTCCAGTCGTGCACATTTTTTTTATGTGAAAATATAAAAATGAGTCCGAGTCGTGCCGCTCTTAGCAAATAACTCTTTGCGATTTAAAAAAGCTTGTTTTCTTCATAAATAAATATTTTTAATTATTATGTTTACCATTATTATTTTTAATTCATTTGTGATAAACATCACAATGTTCTATTTGTAAAAAATTTTAATATAATTATACAGACTCAAATTTAGGTAAAATATAAAACATTTTTACTCAATTCAAACACAGAAAATTCTTTTCATCGTGAAATAAAAAGCGAAATTTAACTCTTCAATATATTCTTATAGTTCAAAATCAATAAACATTACTTCAATATTAACCTTCTTCCTATATCATTGTTGCGATAAATTTAAAATGAATTTCTGATGACATATACGAGGGTTGCCTTTTATATTTAAGGAAATGGGCGATCCTGCTGCTGCCATCTGACGACCGATGCCTCTATCGTTAAGTCTGACTTTTTTTAGTGACTTCTTAGTCAGAATGTTTTGACGCGCGGGCGCGATTTGTGTCGTGCACAGGGACTTCAAATGGCCGCTCCACATAAGCCTTTTTTGTGCGGTTGTCAAATTATGTGGGATCCAACGGCAACAAATTATTTTTACAGCCAAATGTTCACGCAATATTGATTATATGGTGGTCCTACTAATGCCTACGGATGCCTGAATCTCACAATAAGTCACATGACGATCGTTCAGTATCAGTTCACGCAAAGCATCAATGTTTTTTGGGACACCGACTGATTTTGGACGACCTTCTCGAACTTTGTCGCTGAGCGAACCACAGCCCCGAGTAAATTCGGAGAACCACCGATACACCCTTACGAAAAGATATGACAGGAAAAAAATGACAGGTGCGTCATATTTCTTCTGTCATTTTTTCGCGACCACAAGAAAATGACAGGGAAACGACAGGCAAAACGACAGCCGAAAATGACTGGCCCTAATTGGCCATAATTTATAATAATATTGTGTAACATTATAAATTCTCGACGACTTGCAGACTTATTTGAACTTTCCTGTAAAGCTTGAAAACTCATTAGCAAGAGAAAATTATTATGGGAATTTTCATGATGAACCACCTTTCTGTAGCCTGTTGCTAATTCTGAATTATCTTCAAACACATAGACTGTGGAATGTGTTCAATTTGCCATTTTAATGCCTTCTTAGCCTTACAAAGTGCTAAACTTAAGTACCACGGGCAACAATTTCAGACTATTTTCAACTTTCTTCATCCCTCAAGAAGTTCAACGCGTGCTCGTAATTCAATGATCCAACAAAGAATGGTCTCGCCACGCGCATCTAAAAAAAAGTGAACCAATCAAAGGGTCCGTAGGTTGCGCGTGGCGGAACCATTCTTTGTTGGATCATGGAATTGGAGCACGCAGTCAACTTGTTAAGGGAATGAAGAAAGTTGAAAATTGTCTGAAATTGTTGCCCGTGGTACTTAAGTTTAGCACTTTGTAAGGATAAGGAGTCTTTAAAATAGCAAATCGAACACATTCCACAATTGATGTGTTGGAAGATAATTCGGAATTAGCAACAGGCTACAAAGAGGTGTTTCATCATGAAAATTTTTATAATAGTTTTCTTTTGCTAATGATTTTTCAAGCTTTACAGGAAAGTTCAAATGGTTTACAAATAAGTCTGCAAGTCATCGATAATTTATAATGTTACACCATATTATTATAAATTATTTTTAATTAGGGCCAGTCATTTTCGGCTGTAGTTTTGCCTGTCGTTTCCCTGTCATTTTCTTGTGGTCGCGAAAAAATGACAGAAAAAAAATGACACACCGGTCATTTTTTTCCTGTCATATCTTCTCGTAAGGGCACAGTTGTTTTTTATGGCGCTTCGTCGCCAAAAGTCGAATAAAATTCATCGATGCACCGTTGTTGAGATAATTCACGTCGAAAGTAGTAAAAAATGATCACACGGAAATGTTCACGTGTCAATTCTATTTTTTTCTCGAGATGAAATTTGCAAGTCACTGCACATGACACAAATTACGCCCGCACGTCAAAACGTTCTGAGTAAAGAATCACTGAAAAAAGTCAAACTTAACGATAAAGTCATCGGTCGTCAGTTGGCAGCAGCAGGATCGCCCATTCCCGAAATATAAAAGGCAACCCTCGTTTCACATGTTTAATGGTCTAATAGTCGATAAAATTAATATAAGTCTAAGAAAATAGCAAAAAAGTCGTTTTCTATAGATTTCTATAAATTTCAAGGTCGTTTTGGTTGAGTAAAAAAGATCTCAATGTTAATTGAAATGTAACCTGAAATGGTTAAAAAGTTTTAAATCTTCTTGGAAATGTTTGAAATATGATTTATTTCAAACAAAGTCATTGGTCTTAAATTTAATGACTTGTGAAAAATACCGATTTCAGGTGAAACACGTCAACATAAGCTATAGTTGTGGAAAAATGGTACACATTCTTTGAAATCTGATAATTTTTTATTCAAAATACTAATAATTCCCAATGAATAACGCAAACATAAAATAACAGATAATTATTAAGAATTGTAAATCTTTTTCTTACTTGAAACTGTTCAAAAATTTGCTATCCTATTTGAACTATAGTGATTTTTGTTTTATACAGTAATGATGATTTTTGTTTAGGAATGCTAATTCCCAATTTTAAAAAAATTACACGACCGAAAATTTTGAATAAATTTCAAGTCTTCTTCGAAATGTTCTGATTTTATAACATTTTTTTTAATCAGCGAACAGTACTAATATAAAACATGTGTGACATTTTCAATAATTTATTAGACAATTGGAAAGTTTTAATTTATTTGCTAGAAAGTAATGAATATTCAAAAATCGCAATTCGCTTCAGGTAAAAGTCATATGATTTTCATTCAATTAAAATTTACAAAAGCTCATTCTACTCCTTGAAAGGTCCTTTACAATTTTATGCATCACGTTTTTATTAAATATCATAGTAAATCGTTTTATTTGAAACATGACTAAATAAAAATAATTGTACGTATTATTTTTAAATAAAATAATTTCCATAAAAACGAGACGAATATAATTGTAATGAAACTTTGAAGGAATGGAATGAGCTTTTGTATTGACGTATTTTGCCTAAAGCAGGTGCAAAAACAGAAATAGTTATGCAAATAACTACATGTCATAACCATGTAAGTGTAATTTTTTTAACACGTTTTATTGGCTTCAAAATTCTCTAAAATTCTGCCTCATATTGTGGTGAAAGGATATATCCAAATTTGAACCGATAGTGCGTTTTATCTCGATAAACTGTGATCAATCATACGAAAATTTAAATCATTGTATTTGATTATGGAGCAGAATGGAGCAGAAAAGTTGGGGAGTCTCTGACTACTCAACTAAGTTAACCTAATTATTAAAATTTTTAAACAAGTATAAATGTTTTTTAAACAAATTTAATTCTTCCAAAAGGATTACACAAAATTTTTTGTAAAAAATGAAGCTCCAACAGTGATAAGATGAGGAAGAGGATTTTATAAATAATGGCTAAGATGACGAAATTTTTTTTTTTTTTTAATTAAATATACGTCCTGAAGAGGAAAACGACACAAGTTTTCGAAACGTTGGCAGTAGATAATAAAGGACTTTTAACATCTTAATCTACTTTTGGTCTGAAGTATGTCAATTTTTTACCATCTTCATATATTATTTATGATTATATCCTGTTATTGTGTCAAATAGTCACACAATAAAAATAAACTAAATATTTTGTATACAAATAACGCTGTGATAATTTAAAATCCATTTTTTCAAAGAAACGATTTTTTCTATTTAATTTTTCACTATTCAGCCTTCTATTTGTCTCGTCGAGCGTTTATAATCTTCCAGGCTTATGTTTTATGTTGAATAAAAAATCCTCCTGAAAAATGTATCCTGACGGACTCACACGCTTTTGCTGCCACATCCTTCATTTGTAGCTCTAATTTTCAAAAAGATACGAAACAACTTCAAGTAATGGAAAGTCGAATAACATAAATGAAGAATTCAAGAGTATCTATCAATTTTAAAAATGGTCAAAGAGAGAAAAAGTTAAGCAAATCACATCTTGTGTAAAGTTCTTTTATTTTTTATATTGACAAATTTTATGAGTGATTGTCATAAAGTTGACAATTTTAGACAATATGATTTTCAAGAACAACAAAATTTTCAATCCACCTAAAATATTTTAAAAAAAATTAGGATAACCCAAGTGAGTATGAAAATATAAAAATAAAATAAAATGGAAAAAATATTTTATGGAATTACTAGGAGGGGTAGAGAGGAAAGTTAGGAAAGGAGGAAGAGATGGTAGGGAAACAGATGAGGAGGAGGACATTTCAAGAGAGGAAATAGTCAAGGTATTAGGGATGATGAAAGATGAAAAGGCACCTGGTATAGATGAGATTCCAAATGAAGTATGGAAATACGGGGGAACAGAATTAAAGGAATGGGCATGGATAATGTGCAATAGAGTATGGAGAGGAGAGGGGTGGCCAGAGTTATGGAAAGAAGGAGTAGTGATACCAATAGTGAAGAAAGGCAAAGGGGAGGAGGTTAAAGATTATAGAGGAGTGACACTAATGCCAACACTGTATAAAGTATATGTGACTGTATTATCGGAGAGGTTAAAAAAAGAAGTTGTGGAGAAAAAGATAGAGCCACCGAATCAGACAGGGTTTAGAAAAGGGATGGGGGTAATGGACAATATATATGTTCTGAACTACTTAGTAAATAAGAGGATTAAAAGGGAGAACGGGGCAATGATAGCAGTGTTCGTGGACTTGAAGGCGGCGTTTGACTCATTAGACCGAGACGAGATAGAGAAAGTGATGGTGAGAAAGGGGATAAGAGAGGGATTAATAAAGAGAGTATCGGAAATTTTTAGAGAGACAAAAAGCAAGGTAAAGGTAGGAGAGCAAGTGGGGATAGTTTCTGGTTGGTAAGAGGGGTAAGGCAAGGATGTCCTCTGAGCCCACTTTTATTTAATATATTAATATCAGACTTGGAAGAAGAAATGAAGAGAAAAGGGTGGGGAGGAGTTAGGATAGGGAACGAAAAGATATATACACTGGCATACGCAGACGATATAGTGTTGATGGCAGAGGTTATGATATTAGATGTGGTATTAGGATAGATATTAGATGTGATATTAGGTTATGGAGCAGAGATATGGGGATGGAAAGAAAGGAAAGAAATTGAAAGTTTACAAGAAAGGTATATAAGGTGGACGTTAGGGGTAGACTGGAGGACGCCGGGATATATGGTGAGAGAAGAAGCGCAAAGGGATAAATCAAGTACTAGAGCGGGAAAGAGGGCATGGCATTTTGAGACGAAGCTGAGGGAGGGAAAGGGAGGGGAGTTAGCGAGAAAGTGTTTGATGGAGGTAGAAGAAAGGAGAGGGAGGGCGATTGAATTAACGAGATGGGAGGAGGAAAGGAGGGAGTTCTTTCAGGCTAGAGATATAGAAGACGGGACTGGAGTCAACTATGAAGAAGTGGAAAAAAGGGAGAGAGAAAGACAATTAATCGAAAGATGGGGGATGATTGGGGAATCAAAATATAATATATGGTATAAGATGATAAAAAAGGAAGGAGTACCAAAGTATTTAGAAAAGGGATGGGGAGAGAAAAGATGGACAAGTATAGCAAGATTTACATTGGGAAACGAGGTAAGGGCAAGTATGTATTGGGAAAAGAAAGATAACAGGAAGTGCAGAATATGTGAATGGGAAGAGGAAACATGGGAGCATGTATGGGAAGGATGTAGGAGAGGAATGGAAGATAAAGGAAGCTGGCAAGAGAATGTGGTAAGGATTTCAGGGGAGGATGGTTTGGAGGAAGAGTGGATGAAGGAGTTAGAGGATGCTAGGGGAGCAACTGAAAAAGAATGAAAGAATGGATGCAAAAAATGGCAAAATGGAGGTACAAGAGAAGTGAAAGAAAAAGGAAACGGAAGTCGCCCAAATTAAATTATAAGCGTAAAGAATTGTAAGTAATGATTATGTAATAGCATAAGTAAACTAAGCTGCGTTTGCGTTACCGCTCTCTCTCTCTCTCTCGCTTGCACTCTCGCTTTCGATCACTCGCTCACTCGTTCGCTAACACGTCCCAAATTGCGCTATCGTTAACAATAGATTTAAGGCGTTAGATATAAGATTTTATGTAAATAGGTGTAAATAATTGTAAATAGTAAGGATAAGCTTTTATAAAAACATGTAGAAGGAAGTGTTGTAAGAAATGGAAGTCATGTAAACCCTTAGGGGACACATTATGAATAAAAAAATATCAAGGAACGTATTTATGACGGATATGAATTTTAAACAATAAACCTGTGGGGCAGACTTTAGAAATCCCTAACTCAAAAATATTCAACTGTACTTTTAATTGTTATCTTTTCCAAGTTAACATAAGTAACATCTGTAAATTTCAAGTATTTAAAAACTGTTGTAAATATTATTTGACAATGTCTCATTTTAAATTTGTAGCTTCGAATAGGTGCGTAACAAGACATTTTGCATACTTTTTTATTTATTCCTTAATATAAAATCTCTAAACGATATTGTCGGTTTCGATTATGACGATTTTCGAGAGTAACGGCGGAGGTAACGTTTGCTTGCTGTAGGCCGCTCATATTCAACAGTAGTGTGTGTCTGTGGATGGCACTGCATTTGAAATTAGTGATGCTAATTGAGTCGCCTTTATGTGCGCATGTTGTGATTGTAGTATAGTTGATTGGCTGTAGTACGCGCCTGTATTTTAATTCCCAATGAGGAAACGAACTAGAACCAATAAGCGCTATTCAGTCGAAGCATGCGCATGTCAAGGTGTTCTTTTCGGGATCACTCTGGGAAATAGTAATCGAATCGAATCGTAGTTCGAGTTCGATAATACAACACGTGGTTTTTCGTATTTGGTAATGCGCCGCTCAGTGTTGCCAACCGTTGCACGCTAAAGTCTGAACAGGAGAAATACGTGAAATATATTTTGAGGCGAGTAATGAACCATAACCTCAATTGTGATGGTAGTCTGTTTTAAAACTGTTTACGCAAACAAGAACTTTTCAAATTAATCATTTTTACGCTCGGTAACTGTGATTTCTATTATAATCGTGAACGTTTCGGTTCTACTTTCCCTATACGATTAAAATCTCCATTTCCTTATAGATATATACATTGGAATAATTATTTTTTTCGGTTGGAATAGAAGTAGGTCAAAGATCTGTGTATATATACAGATCAAAAATTGTAGAATGTAAAAAGATTTTCAAATTGAGCATTTTACGCTCTTAAGGGGCACACCTATTACAAAAAAACACCGATACTTCAAGGAATTTTCAAGGAATTGATTTTGATAATTTTAATGGATTTGAAAGAAGTTTGAAGACTATAAGGTATTTTTTTAAATCCAAGGCATTTTCAAGGTCTTGGAACAATTGCAAGAAATTTAAAAAGATTTTCAAGAATTTGATATATTTTGAGGAATTTGTAATTGATTTCACTAATTTAATAGTATTTCAGAGGATTTAAAAAATTTCAATTGAGTCTAAAAGATTTCAAATTGATATATTGTAGGGAAATATTTGGAAGAATTTCAGTAAATTCCAAGGAATTTGTTATTTATTTTAATAATTTGAAGGAATTTCAAGAGACTGAGAATATTTTAGGGCATTCGAAAAGAATCTAAAGCATTTGAAAAAAATGTCAATAATTTCAATGAATGCCAAAAGATTTTAAAGGGTTTGAAATATTTTAGGATATTTCAATAGTTTTCAAGGAATTTTCAACTGATTTTAGTCATTTAATTGGTTCAAAAGGATTGTTGGAGGAATTTTTCAAGATTATGAATATTTTAAGGTATTTCAAAAGAATCCAAGATATTTTCAAAAGATTTGAACAATTTGAAGGGATTTCAAAAAGATTTAAAGGATTTGAAAACTTTTGGATGGATTTCAAAAAGATTTAAAGGATTTAAAAACTTTTGGAGGTTTCTTAAAGATTCGAGGGATTTTTCATTTGATTTCAGTACTTTCATCGATTTCAGAGGATTTGAAATATTCTACAGTAATTCAATAGATTCCAAAGCAGTTTCGAGCGCTTTAAAAAGTTTTAAGTGATTTTCGAAGTTTTAAAAGGTTTGAAATATTTTTGGGCATTTCTAATTAATAATTATAATTGATTATATAAAAAATTATATTATTGTAAATTATATAAATATTATATAAAAATATTATATTGTTACGTCTTAATCAACATAACTTACCTTATATTTTATTAAATAAAGATGGTTCCTCGTTTTAGATTTTAATGTAAATTAAAAAACTGGGATAAGGATAACTACGGTCTACAGAAATAAATTAATAGGATTTGAATATAAATTAATTGAAGTTTATTCCATCAGTAGCAATTTCACCGAGATGAAGTACAAAAAAGTTGATTTTAGATTAATGCAGCTGGAGTGCTCTGGTTTTGACTTGCCTCTTGTCGTTTAGCTTTAGTCCACTTATTTGTGGTTGATGTGTTGCACCAGTAGCCCCAACTTTGGCATGTTGAGCTACTGCGCTTGCCTGGCGCAGCGGTCCTCATTGGTCGCTGTTGGCGCGCGACTTAAACCGGGTATAATTAACAATTATTTAAATTAAAGTAATAAATAATTATCAATTGCACATTAATATTTATATTTCAATGAAAAAGGTTTTTGAATAAAAAAATGTTTATTTAAAGATTAAAAAATACTTATTTGCAGTATTTTTTGATACAAGTTAGTCTTTGGAATTGAAAAAATAAACTATTAACTACAAAATATACGCATTATTCTTTTTTTCTAGCCTTACATCACAAATTACGTAATTTCTAATATTAACGTGCAATTTAT
>CAKNXH010073772.1:0-13913 GCA_932178445.1 Andricus quercusramuli | reverse complement strand
AGATTTCACAAAGATTTAAAAAAATTTCACAAGCATTTCAAAGATTTGAAAAAAAAAATCGCAAAGATTTCACAGGTTTCAACTAATTTCAGAAAGATTTAAAACAAATTTCACAAGCATTTAAAAGATTTCTGAGAGATTTTAAAAAATTGCAAAAGCATTTAAATGATTTCACACAGATTTCAGAAAGATTTTTAAAAATTTCACAAGAATTCCAAAGATTTCAAAAATTTTTAAAACGATTTCACAGGTTTCAACCAATTCCAAAGATTTCAGAAAGATTTAAAAAAATGTGACAATTATTTATATGATTTCACACAGATTTCAGAAAGATTTTTTAAAATTCACAAGCATCTTAAAAATTTCACTACGATTTCAGTAAGTTCAACGATTTCACAAAAATTTCAAAGATTTAAAAAAATTTCAAAAAGATTTCACATGTTTTAACAAATTTCAAAGATTTCACAAAGATGTCTGAAAGATTTTTAAAAAAATTTCACAAGAATTTCAAAGATTTAAAAAAATTTCACAGGTTTCAACAAGCTTCAAAGGTTTCACAACAAAGATTTAAAAAAATTTCACAAGCTTTTCAAAGATTTCAAAAAATTTCAAAAAGATTTCACAGGTTTCAACAAATTTTAAAGATTTCACAAAAATTTCAAAAATTTTCACAAGAATTTCAAAGATTAAAAAAAATTACACAAAAATTTCACAGATTTGAACAAGTTTCAAAGATTTCAGAAAGATTTTCAAAAATTTCACAAGCATTCCAAAGATTTCCAAAATTTTCAAAAAGATTTCACAGGTTTCAACCAATTCCAAAGATTTCAGAAAGATTTAAAAAAATTTCACAATCATTTAAATGATTTCACACAGATTTCAGAAATATTTTCAAAAATTTCACAAGCATTCCAAAGATTTCAAAAATTTTCAACAAGATTTCACAGGTTTCAACCAATTCCAAAGATTTCAGAAAAATTTAAAAAAAATTCACAAGCATTTAAAGGATTTCACACATATTTCAGAAAGATTTTTAAAAATTTCAAAAAGATTTCACAGGTTTAAAAAAATGTCAAAGATTTCGTCATAAGCATTTCAAAGAATTCAAAAAATTTCAAAAAGATTTCACAGGTTTCAACAAATTAAAAAAATTTAACAAAGATTTCAGAAAGATTTGAAAAATTTTTATTAGCAATTACAAGATTTCACACAGTTTCCAGAAAGATTAAAAAAAATTCACAAGCATCTGGAAGATTTCACATCGATTTCAGTAAATTCAACCACTTCACAAAAATTTCAAAAAGATTTCACAGGTTTCAACAAATTTCAAAGATTCCATAAAGATTTTTTAAAGATTAAAAAAAAATGTCATAAGAATTTCAAAAAGATTTCACAAGTTTCAACAAATTTCGTAGATCTCAAAAGGTTTCTTTTTACAAAGATCTCACAAAAATGGCAAAGATTCCATAAATTTCAAAATATTTCGCAATTATTTCGAAGATTTTATAAATAATTAAAAGATTTTAATGTTGTTACAAAAATTTCGCAAAGATTAAAAAAATTCTAAAGATTTCAGTAATTTTGGAAAGATTTTAATCATTTTGCGCGAATCTTTCGATTTCAAGATTTCTCCACGACTTCAAAAAAGTCAGAAAGATTTGAGAAAGACTTGAAAATTGTCATAAAAATTTCACAAAGATTTCGCAAAGATTTCGAAAATTTTATTAGGATTTCAAAGTTGTTACAAACATTTTAATTTTGTAAATGTGAAAGTTAATTAATCACAGGGTGAACAGTCTTCCCCTTTTTTTCTTAGGTTCCCCCTTTTTCTTGAAATTCCCCTTTTTCCCCCTATTCTCAAAAAACTTCGCCTTTTTCCCATTTTCTCTTTAAATATACGATATTTGAAATTTTACCCATTATTGAATAATAATTAAAGCAATTATAGCATTTAAATTAATTATTTATGAATAAATAAGGTACACGTTTTAAGTGTTGACTATTTAAAATAAATACTCTTAAAAAAAATTTGAAGATGAAACATTTTAAAGCAAGTTGAACTTTTTAAATAAGTATTAGAAGATTATCAATTTTAGTTAAAATGTACAAAGTTAAATACCTCATTTTTTCTCTCAAAACTTATTTTTGAAAATAAAATTTGTTAAAAATTTCCCTAGGAATCTTAAAAAAAAATTTTATTCTCTCGAAACTTTCAAAATTCCTAAAAAGCTTCTTTTTTTAAATCATCAAAAAACTACATTAAATTTTTTTTGCAATCTTTAAAATTTTAAATTATTCTGAAATCTTTTCTATCTGTTTTTTTGTAATTCTTTAAAAATCTTCATTTTGTTTTAAACATATACGAACTTCATACAAAATTAATCTTCTATATCTATTCTCTTTTGAAATTTTAGGAAATCATTTAAAATGTTTTGAAATCTTTTTCAATTTTCTCTCAAAATTTATTTTTCAAAATAATAAATCGTGTGAAATTTTCGTAGGAGTCTTTTCTTTTTTATTCTCTATCAACATATTTTTTTAACTTTTTTTTTAATCTTCAAAAATCTACGTTTTGTTTAAAATTGTTTGAAATCTTCAAATTTTAAATATTTTTGAATATTTTCAAAACTTTCAGACCTTGTAAGTACCTTTTAAAATGATTCGAATTTTTCCTGAAATTTTCTTTTTAACCTGCAAAATTAAAAATATTGGCTTAAAATCTTCTAAACTACTCTCCGAAACTTTGGGACATGATTTGAAATGTTTTGAAATTTTCTAAAAAAATATTCTCTTGAAATTAATTTAAAAACATAAAAAAATCCTTATTTTTTTAAACTTATCCGAGCTTAAATTTTGTTTATTCCTCTATATTTTTTTTCGACATTGTAGGAAATCATTAAAAATATTTCAAAATTTTGTTCAATTTTATCTAAAAATTTATTTTTCAAAATAAAAAATCATTTGAAATTGTCTTGGTGATCTTATGATATTTTTTTGGTCTCTTGAAACCTATCGAAAATCTTTAAAAGCTTCTTTTTTCGAAATATTTAATAATCTACATTTTTTAAACACTTTCTGCAATCTTCAAAAGTTATAAAATCTATTCAAAACTTCTAAATCATAAAATATATATATATTTTTTAATTTTGAATTTTTCTTAATTTTTTTTTTAGAATTCTGCACAAACTTACTCCAACTTGAATTTTTTCATCTTCTATTTTCTTTTCCGAAACCATAGGAAATTATTGGAAACGTTTTGAAATATTTTTCAATTTTCTCTTAAAATTTATTTTAAAAGTTAAAAATTAATTTATATTTTCCCAGAAATCTCAGACAATTTTTGTATTTTCTTGAAACCTTTCAAAATTCTGAAAAAGTTTCTATTTTTTTTCTAAATGTTCAGATTTTAATTAAATTTTGAATATTTTCATAACTTCGACACCTTCTAAGTGTCTTTTAAAATGATTCAGATTTTTTCTGAAAAAAAAAAGTTATAGGGAGGATGAAATGACACATCTTGGAAAGAAATATTTATGAGAACGATGTTAAACACATCAAAATTTTGTATTTAACTAATTTTATTTTTCCTCTGAATTTTTTACATCACTCGGATGGATTTCCAACGATCTAAGTATATCTAAAAACTACCCTATTTCCCCTTTCTTGAGCTCTTTTTGTGCTGTGAACCCTGTATTATTTAATTAGTCGATCGCGGTAAATTATTTATGAATATCTTGTAATATTAATTGAATTCCTAGAAACTGGAAAAAAACATTATTTACAATAAATTCGCAAAACTGTGTACATATCCGAGTCGATTGTTTTAAAATATGCGAAATATTTGAATGGCTACTCGGGATACCTGGAAAAAACCTGGAATTGTCAGGGAATTTTTTTCCAGGATTTGAGTAGACACCCTGGCTGTGCTCCTTGTAATAATGTTTTTCTTGTTTGTTTCAGTCCGTGTTCCAAGTATGTCCACTGACCCTTGAAGAATGGGTAACCGTAATGAAGTTCTCCATTCCAGTGGTACTTCTCGACGAAACTCTTAAATTCATTGCCAGAAAGATCGCAGACGGTGAGAATCCACTTATCACCGTGCATTGGATCGTTCTGATGTGGGCCGTGTTCTTTGGACTGTTAATTATTTGCCCCATCTAGATCATTCACGAAATTAAATCTAATACTAGTTTAACGAAGGATGCTTGTTCCTACACGGAACGGCATTCGTCTTGGACTTGCAGTTGCATTTAACTAAAATTCTCCTTTGACTTGCGGTCAAAGGAAAAACAAAAAAGCCTAAGATGAATGATTAACGAAGTGTGTCTAAGTCTGAAATTTTAACCGATTTGACCGTTACGCATGGTGTTAGTCAGTGCAAATAGGATCACAACGTGCCGTTTGAGGCCTACCATGCAGGCCAACCATCAGAGATCGTCATCGCAACCCCCAGCCAATCAGCCGACGTTGATTCGATAATCGATATTCGATATTCGATATGTATCGACTTCTCCAGTGACTACGAGCGTTTCGAGTAATCGCCTCAGTGTGACGAGCAGGAACGATAGATGTTACAATTCTTTTATACGAGTGCCTTTTTAAGCATTATTAACATTAACACTATTCGGTTTAGACAATAACCTGCCGTTCATGCCGCAACATTTTTTCACGCTTTGCTGCTGCATATCCTAGGCCGCTCGCTCGCTCTTTTATTAACAAAATTTTTGGTCAAGGTAAACTGGTGTATCTACCTTACGATGTTCATTGTTTAGCCTCAGCACGATTTCGCGTTGACACTCGATTCCGCGCGCTTTGTCCTTTCAATTGGAGATTACTTTAGATGTTGACGAATAAAAAATGAGAAATAAAACGACAAAACGCGTAGTCCCAGCACACACTATTTGCATGTTTTCCATCCACCGATTCTCAGCCCAAATTTCGTACGGTGATCGTATCGTGTCTTGTGTCTACATTAATTATTAATGTTTCCAACTGCCTGCTCCTCTGCATCAGTTGAACTTGATATATTTAAGTGTAGTAGGTCAGATGTTAGGAATATAAATATACATATATTCTAATGTTTGCACTTGTCGCATAATATCGATTTGTCGAAGAAGTTAGATTGTATGGAATTAGTGAGAACTACATCTATTTATACATACGATTCTTCTAGCCAATAAGAAAGAATTTTCTATGAATATTTAATTGTACATAACAAAGTAGCGATAACAATGATGTACATATATTGTGAAGCCGTAGAGACCTTAATTTTTTTATTTCTCCGTGCTGAATTTTGTCATGATTTCGGTGAAAGTCGCTGGTGGGAAGGACAAGGGGAGTTTTTATCGAGGAACGTGCTTATCTACTATGAAATTATCTGCTTGAACATTAATAATCAGCTGTCAAATCAAGCTCACTGCTTTCTTCGACTATGTTTTTTTTTCTCTCCAACCTGAGCTTTCTGAGCTTCGCACCTCGTCACTGGAGCTGAACTTGTTGCTGAAATTGTCCGAGATTGGGCGGATTTTTTGGATTGATGTGACCCTTATAACCTGCATGTCTTCCTTGCTGCTACATTTTTTTTCATCTAGTTTCAAGCTACTTAAATTTGATCTTATGAATGTACCTTTCGATCTTGTCTCTTCAGGGTCATTAGAACTGACTTTTTCTTTTGATATCTTTGTCTGGCAAGTGTATCCAGTTGTGGCACCTTTGGCATGTTGCAGGCCTCACAGAACGGTCCCTAAAGTAACCTATTTTTCAAGATTTCGTCCCTAGGGTACCCTATGTCACTTTTCTTTCAACATAAATTAACGCATGGGTTGATAAATATTCAATTTAGGACATGTTTCTGAATTCTTTTGAAATATTTCAGGGTATTTTTAAAGATTCCGATA
This sequence comes from Andricus quercusramuli, assembly GCA_932178445.1. Classification (NCBI taxonomy): domain Eukaryota; kingdom Metazoa; phylum Arthropoda; class Insecta; order Hymenoptera; family Cynipidae; genus Andricus; species Andricus quercusramuli. Next base: position 8,016 of record CAKNXH010073772.1, on the reverse strand, counting down.
ATTTTTTAATAGATTTCATCAATTTGAAGGAGTTTTTAAGTTTTTTTTTAAATTTCTAAGGCTTTAAGAGCTTTTAACTTGAAATAGCCTAGAGTATTTTAAAAGATTCCAAGGAATTATTAATTTCATTAATTTGTAGAGATTTCAAAGATTTTTCACGAGATTTTATAATATTTTAATGGATTTCAAATTTTTTTTTTGACAAGAAGTGAGGTGTTTTGTAGGATTTAAAAGGGTTTTTAATGTTTTAGGGAATATAAAAAAGATTCTTGGATATTCTTTTATTGATTTCAATACTTTGAATGGATTTCAGAGCGATTGCAATATTTTAGGATAAAGAATTTTTTGGAATTTCGGAATATATGGAACAGTTTTACAGAATCTATACGGTTTCAAGATATTTTTAAAGATTTCACACGATTTTATAATATTTTCGAGCATTTCAATGATTTTCATTCAAATTGTATAGCTCTCATTTATTTTTCTACATTTTCCAGTATTTCAGGAAATATCTTAAAATTTCACGGGATTTTATAATATTTTAGTGGATTTCAAAGAATGTATTTACGAGAAGTGAGGTATTTTGTAGGTATTCAAAGATTTGAAATTTCTTTTTAGTTCACCCTGAATTCTTATTAATTTTTCCTGAACTCTTTTAATTCTTTGAAATTCTTTTGAATTTTTTCAATCCACTTAAATTTTTCTAAATTTACTTCATTCTACTTAATTCAAAAAATATTTAGTTTTTATTTAATTGATCCTAAGGATAAATTGATAAAATGATGAAATTATTTGAAATATTTTAAGGTATTTTTTCAATTACCTTGGTATTTTCAAGAGCTTCAAAAAATTTTATAGAAATTGAAATATTTTAAATTTTTCTATTTATTTCAATAGTGTAAAGAGATTTCAAAGACTTTGAAATATTTTTGGGTATTTTAATTTTCCTTTATTCTTAAATAATTTTAGGGGATTTTCAAGGGTTTTAATAATTTACAGGGATTTTAATTTTTCCAAGGATTTCAATGAATTTATTCACACAAAGTGAGGTATTTCGTAGGTTTTTTTTTGTATTAAAATTTTTTTTCCCATTAGTTTGAATTCTTTTGAATTTCTTCGAAATCTTATGAATTTATGCTGAATTTTTTACCCTTTGAGCGTGAAAAAAGTACTCTTTGGTCCCTATATTTTATTCCGTAGGGACTGTGAGGCCTGATGTTGTAATACTAATCTGTTAAAATGTTCGTTTCAATGGTGTATAGAGAATACAAGGTATATTCTCTAGATTATTTTTCTCAGTTCGATACCTCCATATTAAATAATTTAATAAAAATAATAAAAATAAATCATTTTTTTATACAATTAATAATTAATTTAATAAAAGTTTATTGTCCATTTGTAAAATAAAATAAAAGAGTAAGTCATTCAGTTTGAAGAGAAAAAAATTTAATATTTTAATTACTGCTCGGTTTTTCTTAGGTAGTCCTGAACTTTACAAACATAACAAATTTGTTAGATTTTCAACTAAAAAATTAATTTTCAACCAAAAATGGAATAGTGAAATTTTCGAATAAAAAAAATCTGAGTTTCCAACAATATAATTCAATTTCCAACAAAAGAAGTGAATTTTCAAATAAAAAAGAAAATATTTTCAACCAAAAATGGAATATTTAAATTTTCTGTTAAAAACATTAACTTTCAACAACAAAAAAGTGAATTTTTTAATGGAATAGTTGAATTTTCAACCATAGAGATGAAATTTCAACTTAAGTAATGAATCTTAAACAAAAAAATTACTTTTCAACAAAGTAGTATAACTTTGGGCAAAAAAAAATAAAATTTGGCGATTAGAATAAAAAACAGTGGAATTCGAACCAAAAATACGAATTTTGAGTAAAATACTTAATTTTAAAGATCGAGAATCAATTTTCAACAAAGAAAAAAAAATTCTTGATAAAATAGTTAAATTTTCATCGAAATCAATTTACACCTAAAAAAAGAAAGTTGTGATCTACAATGAAATAGTTAAATTTTCAGTTGAAAAAATAGTTTTGGAACAGAAAAAGAGTTTCGTACAAAATACTTAAATTTTCCACAAAAACAAATGAATTTTCAACTAACAAAATAATTTTTGACCTAGAAAAATATTTTTAACAAATGAGTTAAATTTTAAACCTAAAATAATTATTTTTCAACCAAAATAAATGAATTTGCAACAAAAGAAGTGAATTTTCAAATTGAAAACAAAATATTTTCAACCAAAAATGGAATATTAAAATTTTATGATAAAAAAATTAACTTTCAACAAAATAAAGGGAAATCTTCAATAGAATATTTTAATTTTCAGCCCTAGAGGTGAAATTTCAACTAAAGTAATAAATCTTCAACCAAAAAATTACTTTTCAACAAAGTATTATAGCTTTAAACAAAAAAAATTGTATTAATAGATAAAAAATAGTTGAATTCAAACCAAAAATACGAATTTTAAGTAAAATAAAAATTTTTAAGATCGAAAATTAATTTTCAACGAAAAAGACAAATTTTCAATAAAATAGTTAAATTTCCATCCAAGTAAATAAATTTGCATCTATAAAAAATTTAATTTGTAATCTAAAATTAAATAGTTCAATTTGTAGTTGAATAAATAATTTTGGAAAAAAAAGAGGTTTGTACTAAATACTTAAATTTTCAACCAAAACTAATGAATTTTCATCTAAAAAATTAATTTTTAACTAAAAATAATGATTTTTTAACCAAAATAAATGAATTTGTAAACAAGAATAATTTTCTTAAAAAAGGAAATTTTCAAACACATAGTTGAATTTTCAAGAAAATAAAAATGAACTTTTCAAAAATTAGGTAAATTTGCAAACGAAAAATGATATTTCAACCAAAAAGGATAAATTTTCAACAAATCATGTGATTTTTCAAATAAAAATTATCAGTTTTTAACAAACAAACAAACAAAAAAATAAAAGACAAATTTTCAATAAAATAGTTAAATTTTCAATCAAAGAGAAGAAAATTTGGTTTTTTAATTTGAAAATATTTTTCTTTTTAGTTATCGGTATGAAAAATAGACAATTTTTGAAAACGTACTTTGAAACGTTCTTTTAGTAGGACTGCGATACGGAATTCAAGTGAATTAAAAATAATTCTAAATAATTCAATAAATCAGAGAGTAATAATTAATTTTTTTTTTAACGTGAAGGTATCGAATTTATTGCAAATAGTGAATGATTTCCTTGAAAGTGCTTCTTTGGAAAGAATGCGTCTGTAAGAAAAAATAAGTTAGGATTATGTCTAATAGATCAATTTTTTATTAACCAATTATTTAAAAAGTCGACAGAAATTATAATAAAATTGGAAGCTAAACAGAAGGTAATACATTCCATTAGAGATTGTTTCTCAAAAACAGAAATCGAGGGGTACACTAGAAATAAATTATTAAAAATCCTTCAATCTCAATTCAAGATTGACAAATTTTTGAAGGTTTTAACTTTAAAATATTCAAACTTGAATGCTTTATTTTGAATTTTTTGGATTTTTAATAAGACCTGGAAAACCTGGAAAAGTTTTTAAATTTTGAAAATTTCGCTTCCGTAGCAACCCTGGATCAATTGATTTTTTCTTAATTCTTTGGATTTTTTAGAATTGTTAATTCTACAGAATTGAAATTAATTTTTAAATCCTCGTAAAAGTCTTGAGATTTTAAGGCCTCAAATTTAATGTTCAATTTTGATATCTTGAATTTTGAAATTTTAATTAAAAATTAGATTTGAAAGGTTTACAAAGGGACCCTTACACCCTTCGGAATTTTTTTTTGGATTCATACTTTTATAATTTTGGATCCAAATTCTGTGAAAATTTAAATTTGATAAATGAAAAATATATTTGTTTAATAAAAATTATTAATAAAAATTTATATTTAATTTGTAAAATAAAGTAAAGAAGTCATTCGGTTTGAAGAGAAAAAATTTAATATTTTAATTACTAAATATTTAAAGTTCTAACTAGAAAGGTAAATTTTCTACTAAAAGAAAACGAATTTTCAACAAAATTGTTAGATTTTCAACTAAAAAAATAAATTTTTAACCAAAAATGGAATAGTGAAATTTTTAGATAAAAAATTGAAATTCGCAACAAAATGTTGATTTTCAAGTAAAAAGGGAAAACATTTTCAACCAAAAATATTTAAATTTTTTGTTAAAAAAAATTAGTTTTTAACCAAAAAAGCGAAATTTTTAATAGAATAGTTGAATTTTCAGCCATAGTGATGATTTTTCAACCAAAACAAATACTTTTAAAGAAATTAGTATAAAAAAACAAAAAAGATGAATTTTGAATAAAAAAAATGAAGATGATATATTCCAAACAAAAAAGATTTCATTTAATTTTAATATTAAATAAAAACAGTTGAATTTAAACAAAAAAGACGAATTTGAAATCAAAAACTGATTTTTAACAACAAAAAAATCAATAAAATAGTTGAATTTTCATCGAAGGAAATGAATTTGCAACTAAAAAAATAGTTGTGTAAGAAAAAATGAGGTTTGAACAAATTACTTAAATTTTCAACCAAAAAGTCGAATTTTCAACTAAAAAATTGAATTTTAAACAAAAAAAAAAACGAATTTGTATAAATTAGTTTAATTTTCAACCGAAAATGATTTTTTAACCAAAAAAACATGAATTATTAAGCATCAAAATTAATTTTTAAACGAAAGGAGGCGAATTTTTAAACAAAAACGATCTCTTAAAAATATACTTTTTTTTAGAAAATTATTCTTCTTGCTTGCAAATTTGTTTATTTTTGTTAAAAATTCATTTTTTTTTGTTAAAAATTTAACTACTCTGTTAAAAATATTTTTTCTTGTTTAAAAATTAATTTTTGAGTTGAAAATTCGACTTTTTGGTAGAAAATTAATCTTCTTGTTTGAAAATTCATTATTTTTTGTAGAAAATTTATGTATCTCGTTGAAACCTCCTTTATCTTGGTTCAAAATAATTTTTTTTACTGAGAAGTGAACTATTCTATTTTTGGTTATACATTTTGTTTCAGTTGCTAAATCAGTTCTTTGGATTAAAATTTAACTATTTTATTGAAAATTTGTTTTCTGTTGTTGAAAATTAATTTTTGAACTTAAAAATGAAGTATTTTATTTAAAGTTTGTCTTTTTTGTTTAAATTCAACTGTTTTTCATTTAATTTTTGGTTCAAAGTTATACTACTTTGTTGAGAAATAATTATAAATAATAATAAATTTGCTTTTTTTATTTTAAAATTAATTAACAATTTCACGTTTAGTTGAGAATAGTTTCTTTTTTAGTTGAAAATTCACTTCTTTTGTTGCAAATTGTATATATTATTGGAAATTCGTTTTTTTTTATCTGAAAATTTCACTATTCCATTTTTGGTTGCAATTTTTTTTTTTAGTTGAAAATTCAACAAGTTTGTTGAAAATTCATTTTCTTTTAGTAGAAAATTTATCTTTTTTAGTTAGAACTTCAAATATTAAGTTGGAAATTTATGTGTTTTGTTGAAAATTTGTCTTTCTAGTAGAAACTTAATATTTGTTTGAACATTAATCTTTTTGGTTGAAAATTGAACTATTTCATTTTTGGTTCAAAATTTCTCTTTATTAGTTGAAAATTCTATTTGAAAAAAAAATAGAGAATATTATCAAAACCCATACTTTGAATTTTTTATCAGTAGACTCTTTTACTTTATTTTACAAATAAACTATAAACTTTTATCAATAATTTGTATATAAAAAAAAGAAATTCTTCATTCATTACATTTAAATTTTTGCCGAAATCGGACCTATTTGTGGGAGGAGAATGAGTAAAAAAAATTCCGAAGGCTGTAGGTTCCCCTTGTCAGAATAATAGGATAGCAGTTTACTCGTAACATTATAGAGACTTGCTAATTCCGAAAATTGAATACAACTCGAGCATGTAAATTCACTCTGAACTTCCGAAGATGCGTGATCTAATTTTGAGCCCCAGTAAACGCAACAAGACTGACGACGGGGTTTGAGGCGTGAGTCGACCGCAACAGACACATTCGTAACATCCGACTCACAATAGACTCATATTCTCAACTCGGATTGAATTTCCAAATTGAATTTCAGACCTCGCTAGTTGAAACACGAATTCTTTATTTATCTAATGAATATAGACACTAATTTGAGTTCGTAAATTTAATTAATTAATTAATTATTTACAAATTAAATACCCAAAGTAGTAAATAATTTATCGAGGTGAGAATACGGGCTAATTTTATCTCTGAAAAGGGGAACCTACACCTTCGCTTTTTTTTTTGATTCTCCAAACAAAATTTCGAGGAGTGTAGTCTCCCCTTAGGGATAGTGATTTTGCGAGAATGAAGTAATAATAGAATTACAGGCGTTAGTTAATTAATAATTAAGGCGTGATACTTGGTACGGGCAAAACTGAACTTAATAGGGAAATTGCAGTAGCCTCTTTTTTTGCTAGAATTTTTCTCTGTGTGGCTTTTTTTTAAAGATAGATTTGAAAATTCCGAGTATTTGTAACAGCCGAGACTCTCTCATTCTCTTCCTCGGACAGCAGATATTTTTAGCAGCTTTAAATAAAAAGTTATACACGAAAATTTTTTTTCACTTGGTCCAGTTTTTGAGACGTAACTTTAGAGCTGCCTAGTCAGATCGGTAGCAGTACTGAATACGATTTATACAATTTTGAATTAAGTATAAATTTTGGAAAATTGGTAGTGTATGCTAGAATTGATAAATTAAGATTCGCAATATTTTCTGAAGAATTTTTTAGATTTTAGGATATATTGTAGAACTATTCTGATTGTCCGAGGATATTTTGCGAGAGTCGGCGTGTTATTCGAGGAGAAATCTTCTATTATACTGTGCTCAATTAATCCCTTTTGAAAGTAGAACCCTGGCATGAACTGGTTTGTGGTGATGTGGGTTGAAGTGATAGTTCTGAGTGCGTCGTTGAGTCCAGGAAGTACCTATACAACAATATAGATATGATTACGAAAACTTTTGCCTAGTGAAACGGTGAATGTGATTTCTTGTAACGTCATCAAAATACCATCGTGGCCCTACGATCCGCACGAGCCCGATGTCGAATCTAAATTTATTCAACGACCTTTTACCTCTCAGCGGGATCGTTAGCGCCCGATTTAATACTGTAATTTTGTATGCAGAGCACGCATCTCTGATTACGAGGTACAGTCGAATCGGCTCTTATCAGGCAATTCAGTTAGTATTGTTGAAATTAATTACAGGCCTCACATTCCATCTTAAAGTTGATGTACAGGTACCTCGGAGGACCTGGACATCTTTCTAGACACGAATCTACACACGAACCTGTACAGGTAATCAGGTTCCTGTGCAGGAATTTTCTGAAGGAGACTCTACATGACCCTGCAAAGAAACCTTTGAATGATCCTGTACAGGTGTATGTATAGGTACCTTTGCGAAGTAAATTATCGCGCCGGTACCTGTACAGAAACAGGTATAGGGTCATTTAAAGAAAATCGCGAGCACTCATGTCGCTTACGGCTATAAAGTTGCCTTTCTTTTATTCCCTTAAAGATTCAACTCACTATCGAGAGAGCCAAGACACTAGCGAAACCTGGCGGGTTAGTTCCTATGCAGGTTTATGTATAGGTTTCGGATCAGGTTCCTGTACATGAACAATTCAGTTTATGAAGGAACCTGTACAGGATCATTCAAAGATTAGCGTGATGTACAGGTTCCTTTGTAGGATCATGTACAGGTCCCTTCGCCAAATTCCTGCACAGGAACCGTGAAGATGACATGTACAGGTTGTGCGGGTTTGTGACTAGAAAAATGTCCAGGATCCTCCGAGGTTCCTGTACAGTGAGCAGCTTCGTGTTCAGAAAAAGGTGCAGGATCCTCCGAGGTTCCTGTACATCTTCGTGTGCAGAAAGATGCCCAGGATCCTCCGAGGTTCCTGTACATTTTTGTGTGCAGCTTCGTGCCCAGAAAGATGT
>CAKNXH010073771.1:0-13901 GCA_932178445.1 Andricus quercusramuli | reverse complement strand
AGATTTCACAAAGATTTAAAAAAATTTCACAAGCATTTCAAAGATTTGAAAAAAAAAATCGCAAAGATTTCACAGGTTTCAACTAATTTCAGAAAGATTTAAAACAAATTTCACAAGCATTTAAAAGATTTCTGAGAGATTTTAAAAAATTGCAAAAGCATTTAAATGATTTCACACAGATTTCAGAAAGATTTTTAAAAATTTCACAAGAATTCCAAAGATTTCAAAAATTTTTAAAAAGATTTCACAGGTTTCAACCAGTTCCAAAGATTTCAGAAAGATTTAAAAAAATGTCACAATTATTTATATGATTTCACACAGATTTCAGAAAGATTTTTAAAAATTCACAAGCATCTTAAAAATGTCACTACGATTTCAGTAAGTTCAACGATTTCACAAAAATTTCAAAGATTTAAAAAAATTTCAAAAAGATTTCACAGGTTTTAACAAATTTCAAAGATTTCACAAAGATTTCTGAAAGATTTTAAAAAAAATTTCACAAGAATTTCAAAGATTTAAAAAAATTTCACAGGTTTCAACAAGCTTCAAAGGTTTCACAACAAAGATTTAAAAAAATTTCACAAGCTTTTCAAAGATTTCAAAAAATTTCAAAAAGATTTCACAGGTTTCAACAAATTTTAAAGATTTCACAAAAATTTCAAAAATTTTCACTAGCATTTCAAAGATTAAAAAAAATTACACAAAAATTTCACAGATTTAAACAAGTTTCAAAGATTTCAGAAAGATTTTCAAAAATTTCACAAGCATTCCAAAGATTTCCAAAATTTTCAAAAAGATTTCACAGGTTTCAACCAATTCCAAAGATTTCAGAAAGATTTAAAAAAATTTCACAATCATTTAAATGATTTCACACAGATTTCAGAAATATTTTCAAAAATTTCACAAGCATTCCAAAGATTTCAAAAATTTTCAACAAGATTTCACAGGTTTCAACCAATTCCAAAGATTTCAGAAAAATTTAAAAAAAATTCACAAGCATTTAAAGGATTTCACACATATTTCAGAAAGATTTTTAAAAATTTCAAAAAGATTTCACAGGTTTAAAAAAATGTCAAAGATTTCGTCATAAGCATTTCAAAGAATTCAAAAAATTTCAAAAAGATTTCACAGGTTTCAACAAATTAAAAAAATTTAACAAAGATTTCAGAAAGATTTGAAAAATTTTTATTAGCAATTACAAGATTTCACACAGTTTCCAGAAAGATTAAAAAAAATTCACAAGCATCTGGAAGATTTCACATCGATTTCAGTAAATTCAACCACTTCACAAAAATTTCAAAAAGATTTCACAGGTTTCAACAAATTTCAAAGATTCCATAAAGATTTTTTAAAGATTAAAAAAAAATGTCATAAGAATTTCAAAAAGATTTCACAAGTTTCAACAAATTTCGTAGATCTCAAAAGGTTTCTTTTTACAAAGATCTCACAAAAATGGCAAAGATTCCATAAATTTCAAAATATTTCGCAATTATTTCGAAGATTTTATAAATAATTAAAAGATTTTAATGTTGTTACAAAAATTTCGCAAAGATTAAAAAAATTCTAAAGATTTCAGTAATTTTGGAAAGATTTTAATCATTTTGCGCGAATCTTTCGATTTCAAGATTTCTCCACGACTTCAAAAAAGTCAGAAAGATTTGAGAAAGACTTGAAAATTGTCATAAAAATTTCACAAAGATTTCGCAAAGATTTCGAAAATTTTATTAGGATTTCAAAGTTGTTACAAACATTTTAATTTTGTAAATGTGAAAGTTAATTAATCACAGGGTGAACAGTCTTCCCCTTTTTTTCTTAGGTTCCCCCTTTTTCTTGAAATTCCCCTTTTTCCCCCTATTCTCAAAAAACTTCGCCTTTTTCCCATTTTCTCTTTAAATATACGATATTTGAAATTTTACCCATTATTGAATAATAATTAAAGCAATTATAGCATTTAAATTAATTATTTATGAATAAATAAGGTACACGTTTTAAGTGTTGACTATTTAAAATAAATACTCTTAAAAAAAATTTGAAGATGAAACATTTTAAAGCAAGTTGAACTTTTTAAATAAGTATTAGAAGATTATCAATTTTAGTTAAAATGTACAAAGTTAAATACCTCATTTTTTCTCTCAAAACTTATTTTTGAAAATAAAATTTGTTAAAAATTTCCCTAGGAATCTTAAAAAAAAATTTTATTCTCTCGAAACTTTCAAAATTCCTAAAAAGCTTCTTTTTTTAAATCATCAAAAAACTACATTAAATTTTTTTTGCAATCTTTAAAATTTTAAATTATTCTGAAATCTTTTCTATCTGTTTTTTTGTAATTCTTTAAAAATCTTCATTTTGTTTTAAACATATACGAACTTCATACAAAATTAATCTTCTATATCTATTCTCTTTTGAAATTTTAGGAAATCATTTAAAATGTTTTGAAATCTTTTTCAATTTTCTCTCAAAATTTATTTTTCAAAATAATAAATCGTGTGAAATTTTCGTAGGAGTCTTTTCTTTTTTATTCTCTATCAACATATTTTTTTAACTTTTTTTTTAATCTTCAAAAATCTACGTTTTGTTTAAAATTGTTTGAAATCTTCAAATTTTAAATATTTTTGAATATTTTCAAAACTTTCAGACCTTGTAAGTACCTTTTAAAATGATTCGAATTTTTCCTGAAATTTTCTTTTTAACCTGCAAAATTAAAAATATTGGCTTAAAATCTTCTAAACTACTCTCCGAAACTTTGGGACATGATTTGAAATGTTTTGAAATTTTCTAAAAAAATATTCTCTTGAAATTAATTTAAAAACATAAAAAAATCCTTATTTTTTTAAACTTATCCGAGCTTAAATTTTGTTTATTCCTCTATATTTTTTTTCGACATTGTAGGAAATCATTAAAAATATTTCAAAATTTTGTTCAATTTTATCTAAAAATTTATTTTTCAAAATAAAAAATCATTTGAAATTGTCTTGGTGATCTTATGATATTTTTTTGGTCTCTTGAAACCTATCGAAAATCTTTAAAAGCTTCTTTTTTCGAAATATTTAATAATCTACATTTTTTAAACACTTTCTGCAATCTTCAAAAGTTATAAAATCTATTCAAAACTTCTAAATCATAAAATATATATATATTTTTTAATTTTGAATTTTTCTTAATTTTTTTTTTAGAATTCTGCACAAACTTACTCCAACTTGAATTTTTTCATCTTCTATTTTCTTTTCCGAAACCATAGGAAATTATTGGAAACGTTTTGAAATATTTTTCAATTTTCTCTTAAAATTTATTTTAAAAGTTAAAAATTAATTTATATTTTCCCAGAAATCTCAGACAATTTTTGTATTTTCTTGAAACCTTTCAAAATTCTGAAAAAGTTTCTATTTTTTTTCTAAATGTTCAGATTTTAATTAAATTTTGAATATTTTCATAACTTCGACACCTTCTAAGTGTCTTTTAAAATGATTCAGATTTTTTCTGAAAAAAAAAAGTTATAGGGAGGATGAAATGACACATCTTGGAAAGAAATATTTATGAGAACGATGTTAAACACATCAAAATTTTGTATTTAACTAATTTTATTTTTCCTCTGAATTTTTTACATCACTCGGATGGATTTCCAACGATCTAAGTATATCTAAAAACTACCCTATTTCCCCTTTCTTGAGCTCTTTTTGTGCTGTGAACCCTGTATTATTTAATTAGTCGATCGCGGTAAATTATTTATGAATATCTTGTAATATTAATTGAATTCCTAGAAACTGAAAAAAAAAACATTTACAATAAATTCGCAAAACTGTGTACATATCCGAGTCGATTGTTTTAAAATATGCGAAATATTTGAATGGCTACTCGGGATACCTGGAAAAAACCTGGAATTGTCAGGGAATTTTTTTCCAGGATTTGAGTAGACACCCTGGCTGTGCTCCTTGTAATAATGTTTTTCTTGTTTGTTTCAGTCCGTGTTCCAAGTATGTCCACTGACCCTTGAAGAATGGGTAACCGTAATGAAGTTCTCCATTCCAGTGGTACTTCTCGACGAAACTCTTAAATTCATTGCCAGAAAGATCGCAGACGGTGAGAATCCACTTATCACCGTGCATTGGATCGTTCTGATGTGGGCCGTGTTCTTTGGACTGTTAATTATTTGCCCCATCTAGATCATTCACGAAATTAAATCTAATACTAGTTTAACGAAGGATGCTTGTTCCTACACGGAACGGCATTCGTCTTGGACTTGCAGTTGCATTTAACTAAAATTCTCCTTTGACTTGCGGTCAAAGGAAAAACAAAAAAGCCTAAGATGAATGATTAACGAAGTGTGTCTAAGTCTGAAATTTTAACCGATTTGACCGTTACGCATGGTGTTAGTCAGTGCAAATAGGATCACAACGTGCCGTTTGAGGCCTACCATGCAGGCCAACCATCAGAGATCGTCATCGCAACCCCCAGCCAATCAGCCGACGTTGATTCGATAATCGATATTCGATATTCGATATGTATCGACTTCTCCAGTGACTACGAGCGTTTCGAGTAATCGCCTCAGTGTGACGAGCAGGAACGATAGATGTTACAATTCTTTTATACGAGTGCCTTTTTAAGCATTATTAACATTAACACTATTCGGTTTAGACAATAACCTGCCGTTCATGCCGCAACATTTTTTCACGCTTTGCTGCTGCATATCCTAGGCCGCTCGCTCGCTCTTTTATTAACAAAATTTTTGGTCAAGGTAAACTGGTGTATCTACCTTACGATGTTCATATGTTCATTGTTTAGCCTCAGCACGATTTCGCGTTGACACTCGATTCCGCGCGCTTTGTCCTTTCAATTGGAGATTACCTTTAGATGTTGACGAATAAAAAATGAGAAATAAAACGACAAAACGCGTAGTCCCAGCACACACTATTTGCATGTTTTCCATCCACCGATTCTCAGCCCAAATTTCGTACGGTGATCGTATCGTGTCTTGTGTCTACATTAATTATTAATGTTTCCAACTGCCTGCTCCTCTGCATCAGTTGAACTTGATATATTTAAGTGTAGTAGGTCAGATGTTAGGAATATAAATATACATATATTCTAATGTTTGCACTTGTCGCATAATATCGATTTGTCGAAGAAGTTAGATTGTATGGAATTAGTGAGAACTACATCTATTTATACATACGATTCTTCTAGCCAATAAGAAAGAATTTTCTATGAATATTTAATTGTACATAACAAAGTAGCGATAACAATGATGTACATATATTGTGAAGCCGTAGAGACCTTAATTTTTTTATTTCTCCGTGCTGAATTTTGTCATGATTTCGGTGAAAGTCGCTGGTGGGAAGGACAAGGGGAGTTTTTATCGAGGAACGTGCTTATCTACTATGAAATTATCTGCTTGAACATTAATAATCAGCTGTCAAATCAAGCTCACTGCTTTCTTCGACTATGTTTTTTTTTCTCTCCAACCTGAGCTTTCTGAGCTTCGCACCTCGTCACTGGAGCTGAACTTGTTGCTGAAATTGTCCGAGATTGGGCGGATTTTTTGGATTGATGTGACCCTTATAACCTGCATGTCTTCCTTGCTGCTACATTTTTTTTCATCTAGTTTCAAGCTACTTAAATTTGATCTTATGAATGTACCTTTCGATCTTGTCTCTTCAGGGTCATTAGAACTGACTTTTTCTTTTGATATCTTTGTCTGGCAAGTGTATCCAGTTGTGGCACCTTTGGCATGTTGCAGGCCTCACAGAACGGTCCCTAAAGTAACCTATTTTTCAAGATTTCGTCCCTAGGGTACCCTATGTCACTTTTCTTTCAACATAAATTAACGCATGGGTTGATAAATATTCAATTTAGGACATGTTTCTGAATTCTTTTGAAATATTTCAGGGTATTTTTAAAGATTCCGATAATTTTTTAATAGATTTCATCAATTTGAAGGAATTTTTAAGTTTTTTTTTAAATTTCTAAGGCTTTAAGAGCTTTTAACTTGAAATAGCCTAGAGTATTTTAAAAGATTCCAAGGAATTATTAATTTCATTAATTTGTAGAGATTTCAAAGATTTTTCACGAGATTTTATAATATTTTAATGGATTTCAAATTTTTTTTTTGACAAGAAGTGAGGTGTTTTGTAGGATTTAAAAGGGTTTTTAATGTTTTAGGGAATATAAAAAAGATTCTTGGATATTCTTTTATTGATTTCAATACTTTGAATGGATTTCAGAGCGATTGCAATATTTTAGGATAAAGAATTTTTTGGAATTTCGGAATATATGGAACAGTTTTACAGAATCTATACGGTTTCAAGATATTTTTAAAGATTTCACACGATTTTATAATATTTTCGAGCATTTCAATGATTTTCATTCAAATTGTATAGCTCTCATTTATTTTTCTACATTTTCCAGTATTTCAGGAAATATCTTAAAATTTCACGGGATTTTATAATATTTTAGTGGATTTCAAAGAATGTATTTACGAGAAGTGAGGTATTTTGTAGGTATTCAAAGATTTGAAATTTCTTTTTAATTCACCCTGAATTCTTATTAATTTTTCCTGAACTCTTTTAATTCTTTGAAATTCTTCTGAATTTTTTCAATCCACTTAAATTTTTCTAAATTTACTCCATTCTACTTAATTCAAAAAATATTTAGTTTTTATTTAATTGATCCTAAGGATCAATTGATAAAATGATGAAATTATTTGAAATATTTTAAGGTATTTTTTCAATTACCTTGGTATTTTCAAGAGCTTCAAAAAATTTTATAGAAATTGAAATATTTTAAATTTTTCTATTTATTTCAATAGTGTAAAGAGATTTCAAAGACTTTGAAATATTTTTGGGTATTTTAATTTTCCTTTATTCTTAAATAATTTTAGGGGATTTTCAAGGGTTTTAATAATTTACAGGGATTTTAATTTTTCCAAGGATTTCAATGAATTTATTCACACAAAGTGAGGTATTTCGTAGGGTTTTTTTTGTATTAAAATTTTTTTTCCCATTAGTTTGAATTCTTTTGAATTTCTTCGAAATCTTATGAATTTATGCTGATTTTTTTACCCTTTGAGCGTGAAAAAAGTACTCTTTGGTCCCTATATTTTATTCCGTAGGGACTGCGAGGCCTGATGTTGTAATACTAATCTGTTAAAATGTTCGTTTCAATGGTGTATAGAGAATACAAGGTATATTCTCTAGATTATTTTTCTCAGTTCGATACCTCCATATTAAATAATTTAATAAAAATAATAAAAATAAATCATTTTTTTATACAATTAATAATTAATTTAATAAAAGTTTATTGTCCATTTGTAAAATAAAATAAAAGAGTAAGTCATTCAGTTTGAAGAGAAAAAAATTTAATATTTTAATTACTGCTCGGTTTTTCTTAGGTAGTCCTGAACTTTACAAACATAACAAATTTGTTAGATTTTCAACTAAAAAATTAATTTTCAATCAAAAATGGAATAGTGAAATTTTCGAATAAAAAAAATCTGAGTTTCCAACAATATAATTCAATTTCCAACAAAAGAAGTGAATTTTCAAATAAAAAAGAAAATATTTTCAACCAAAAATGGAATATTTAAATTTTCTGTTAAAAACATTAACTTTCAACAACAAAAAAGTGAATTTTTTAATGGAATAGTTGAATTTTCAACCATAGAGATGAAATTTCAACTTAAGTAATGAATCTTAAACAAAAAAATTACTTTTCAACAAAGTAGTATAACTTTGGGCAAAAAAAAATAAAATTTGGCGATTAGAATAAAAAACAGTGGAATTCGAACCAAAAATACGAATTTTGAGTAAAATACTTAATTTTAAAGATCGAGAATCAATTTTCAACAAAGAAAAAAAAATTCTTGATAAAATAGTTAAATTTTCATCGAAATCAATTTACACCTAAAAAAAGAAAGTTGTGATCTACAATGAAATAGTTAAATTTTCAGTTGAAAAAATAGTTTTGGAACAGAAAAAGAGTTTCGTACAAAATACTTAAATTTTCCACAAAAACAAATGAATTTTCAACTAACAAAATAATTTTTGACCTAGAAAAATATTTTTAACAAATGAGTTAAATTTTAAACCTAAAATAATTATTTTTCAACCAAAATAAATGAATTTGCAACAAAAGAAGTGAATTTTCAAATTGAAAACAAAATATTTTCAACCAAAAATGGAATATTAAAATTTTATGATAAAAAAATTAACTTTCAACAAAATAAAGGGAAATCTTCAATAGAATATTTTAATTTTCAGCCCTAGAGGTGAAATTTCAACTAAAGTAATAAATCTTCAACCAAAAAATTACTTTTCAACAAAGTATTATAGCTTTAAACAAAAAAAATTGTATTAATAGATAAAAAATAGTTGAATTCAAACCAAAAATACGAATTTTAAGTAAAATAAAAATTTTTAAGATCGAAAATTAATTTTCAACGAAAAAGACAAATTTTCAATAAAATAGTTAAATTTCCATCCAAGTAAATAAATTTGCATCTATAAAAAATTTAATTTGTAATCTAAAATTAAATAGTTCAATTTGTAGTTGAATAAATAATTTTGGAAAAAAAAGAGGTTTGTACTAAATACTTAAATTTTCAACCAAAACTAATGAATTTTCATCTAAAAAATTAATTTTTAACTAAAAATAATGATTTTTTAACCAAAATAAATGAATTTGTAAACAAGAATAATTTTCTTAAAAAAGGAAATTTTCAAACACATAGTTGAATTTTCAAGAAAATAAAAATGAACTTTTCAAAAATTAGGTAAATTTGCAAACGAAAAATGATATTTCAACCAAAAAGGATAAATTTTCAACAAATCATGTGATTTTTCAAATAAAAATTATCAGTTTTCAACAAACAAAAAAAAAGACAAATTTTCAATAAAATAGTTAAATTTTCAATCAAAGAGAAGAAAATTTGGTTTTTTAATTTGAAAATATTTTTCTTTTTAGTTATCGGTATGAAAAATAGACAATTTTTGAAAACGTACTTTGAAACGTTCTTTTAGTAGGACTGCGATACGGAATTCAAGTGAATTAAAAATAATTCTAAATAATTCAATAAATCAGAGAGTAATAATTAATTTTTTTTTTAACGTGAAGGTATCGAATTTATTGCAAATAGTGAATGATTTCCTTGAAAGTGCTTCTTTGGAAAGAATGCGTCTGTAAGAAAAAATAAGTTAGGATTATGTCTAATAGATCAATTTTTTATTAACCAATTATTTAAAAAGTCGACAGAAATTATAATAAAATTGGAAGCTAAACAGAAGGTAATACATTCCATTAGAGATTGTTTCTCAAAAACAGAAATCGAGGGGTACACTAGAAATAAATTATTAAAAATCCTTCAATCTCAATTCAAGATTGACAAATTTTTGAAGGTTTTAACTTTAAAATATTCAAACTTGAATGCTTTATTTTGAATTTTTTGGATTTTTAATAAGACCTGGAAAACCTGGAAAAGTTTTTAAATTTTGAAAATTTCGCTTCCGTAGCAACCCTGGATCAATTGATTTTTTCTTAATTCTTTGGATTTTTTAGAATTGTTAATTCTACAGAATTGAAATTAATTTTTAAATCCTCGTAAAAGTCTTGAGATTTTAAGGCCTCAAATTTAATGTTCAATTTTGATATCTTGAATTTTGAAATTTTAATTAAAAATTAGATTTGAAAGGTTTACAAAGGGACCCTTACACCCTTCGGAATTTTTTTTTGGATTCATACTTTTATAATTTTGGATCCAAATTCTGTGAAAATTTAAATTTGATAAATGAAAAATATATTTGTTTAATAAAAATTATTAATAAAAATTTATATTTAATTTGTAAAATAAAGTAAAGAAGTCATTCGGTTTGAAGAGAAAAAATTTAATATTTTAATTACTAAATATTTAAAGTTCTAACTAGAAAGGTAAATTTTCTACTAAAAGAAAACGAATTTTCAACAAAATTGTTAGATTTTCAACTAAAAAAATAAATTTTTAACCAAAAATGGAATAGTGAAATTTTTAGATAAAAAATTGAAATTCGCAACAAAATGTTGATTTTCAAGTAAAAAGGGAAAACATTTTCAACCAAAAATATTTAAATTTTTTGTTAAAAAAAATTAGTTTTTAACCAAAAAAGCGAAATTTTTAATAGAATAGTTGAATTTTCAGCCATAGTGATGATTTTTCAACCAAAACAAATACTTTTAAAGAAATTAGTATAAAAAAACAAAAAAGATGAATTTTGAATAAAAAAAATGAAGATGATATATTCCAAACAAAAAAGATTTCATTTAATTTTAATATTAAATAAAAACAGTTGAATTTAAACAAAAAAGACGAATTTGAAATCAAAAACTGATTTTTAACAACAAAAAAATCAATAAAATAGTTGAATTTTCATCGAAGGAAATGAATTTGCAACTAAAAAAATAGTTGTGTAAGAAAAAATGAGGTTTGAACAAATTACTTAAATTTTCAACCAAAAAGTCGAATTTTCAACTAAAAAATTGAATTTTAAACAAAAAAAAAAACGAATTTGTATAAATTAGTTTAATTTTCAACCGAAAATGATTTTTTAACCAAAAAAACATGAATTATTAAGCATCAAAATTAATTTTTAAACGAAAGGAGGCGAATTTTTAAACAAAAACGATCTCTTAAAAATATACTTTTTTTTAGAAAATTATTCTTCTTGCTTGCAAATTTGTTTATTTTTGTTAAAAATTCATTTTTTTTTGTTAAAAATTTAACTACTCTGTTAAAAATATTTTTTCTTGTTTAAAAATTAATTTTTGAGTTGAAAATTCGACTTTTTGGTAGAAAATTAATCTTCTTGTTTGAAAATTCATTATTTTTTGTAGAAAATTTATGTATCTCGTTGAAACCTCCTTTATCTTGGTTCAAAATAATTTTTTTTACTGAGAAGTGAACTATTCTATTTTTGGTTATACATTTTGTTTCAGTTGCTAAATCAGTTCTTTGGATTAAAATTTAACTATTTTATTGAAAATTTGTTTTCTGTTGTTGAAAATTAATTTTTGAACTTAAAAATGAAGTATTTTATTTAAAGTTTGTCTTTTTTGTTTAAATTCAACTGTTTTTCATTTAATTTTTGGTTCAAAGTTATACTACTTTGTTGAGAAATAATTATAAATAATAATAAATTTGCTTTTTTTATTTTAAAATTAATTAACAATTTCACGTTTAGTTGAGAATAGTTTCTTTTTTAGTTGAAAATTCACTTCTTTTGTTGCAAATTGTATATATTATTGGAAATTCGTTTTTTTTTATCTGAAAATTTCACTATTCCATTTTTGGTTGCAATTTTTTTTTTTAGTTGAAAATTCAACAAGTTTGTTGAAAATTCATTTTCTTTTAGTAGAAAATTTATCTTTTTTAGTTAGAACTTCAAATATTAAGTTGGAAATTTATGTGTTTTGTTGAAAATTTGTCTTTCTAGTAGAAACTTAATATTTGTTTGAACATTAATCTTTTTGGTTGAAAATTGAACTATTTCATTTTTGGTTCAAAATTTCTCTTTATTAGTTGAAAATTCTATTTGAAAAAAAAACAGAGAATATTATCAAAACCCATACTTTGAATTTTTTATCAGTAGACTCTTTTACTTTATTTTACAAATAAACTATAAACTTTTATCAATAATTTGTATATAAAAAAAAGAAATTCTTCATTCATTACATTTAAATTTTTGCCGAAATCGGACCTATTTGTGGGAGGAGAATGAGTAAAAAAAATTCCGAAGGCTGTAGGTTCCCCTTGTCAGAATAATAGGATAGCAGTTTACTCGTAACATTATAGAGACTTGCTAATTCCGAAAATTGAATACAACTCGAGCATGTAAATTCACTCTGAACTTCCGAAGATGCGTGATCTAATTTTGAGCCCCAGTAAACGCAACAAGACTGACGACGGGGTTTGAGGCGTGAGTCGACCGCAACAGACACATTCGTAACATCCGACTCACAATAGACTCATATTCTCAACTCGGATTGAATTTCCAAATTGAATTTCAGACCTCGCTAGTTGAAACACGAATTCTTTATTTATCTAATGAATATAGACACTAATTTGAGTTCGTAAATTTAATTAATTAATTAATTATTTACAAATTAAATACCCAAAGTAGTAAATAATTTATCGAGGTGAGAATACGGGCTAATTTTATCTCTGAAAAGGGGAACCTACACCTTCGCTTTTTTTTTTGATTCTCCAAACAAAATTTCGAGGAGTGTAGTCTCCCCTTAGGGATAGTGATTTTGCGAGAATGAAGTAATAATAGAATTACAGGCGTTAGTTAATTAATAATTAAGGCGTGATACTTGGTACGGGCAAAACTGAACTTAATAGGGAAATTGCAGTAGCCTCTTTTTTTGCTAGAATTTTTCTCTGTGTGGCTTTTTTTTAAAGATAGATTTGAAAATTCCGAGTATTTGTAACAGCCGAGACTCTCTCATTCTCTTCCTCGGACAGCAGATATTTTTAGCAGCTTTAAATAAAAAGTTATACACGAAACTTTTTTTTCACTTGGTCCAGTTTTTGAGACGTAACTTTAGAGCTGCCTAGTCAGATCGGTAGCAGTACTGAATACGATTTATACAATTTTGAATTAAGTATAAATTTTGGAAAATTGGTAGTGTATGCTAGAATTGATAAATTAAGATTCGCAATATTTTCTGAAGAATTTTTTAGATTTTAGGATATATTGTAGAACTATTCTGATTGTCCAAGGATATTTTGCGAGAGTCGGCGTGTTATTCGAGGAGAAATCTTCTATTATACTGTGCTCAATTAATCCCTTTTGAAAGTAGAACCCTGGCATGAACTGGTTTGTGGTGATGTGGGTTGAAGTGATAGTTCTGAGTGCGTCGTTGAGTCCAGGAAGTACCTATACAACAATATAGATATGATTACGAAAACTTTTGCCTAGTGAAACGGTGAATGTGATTTCTTGTAACGTCATCAAAATACCATCGTGGCCCTACGATCCGCACGAGCCCGATGTCGAATCTAAATTTATTCAACGACCTTTTACCTCTCAGCGGGATCGTTAGCGTCCGATTTAATATTGTAATTTTGTATGCAGAGCACGCATCTCTGATTACGAGGTACAGTCGAATCGGCTCTTATCAGGCAATTCAGTTAGTATTGTTGAAATTAATTACAGGCCTCACATTCCATCTTAAAATTGATGTACAGGTACCTCGGAGGACCTGGACATCTTTCTAGACACGGATCTACACACGAACCTGTACAGGTAATCAGATTCCTGTGCAGGAATTTTCTGAAGGAGACTGTACATGACCCTGCAAAGAAACCTTTGAATGATCCTGTATGTATAGGTACCTTTGCGAAGTAAATTATCGCGCCGGTACCTGTACAGAAACAGGTATAGGGTCCTTTAAAGAAAAACGCGAACACTCATGTCGCTTACGGCTATAAAGTTGCCTTTCTTTTATTCCCTTAAAGATTCAACTCACTATCGAGAGAGCCAAGACACTAGCGAAACCTGGCGGGTTAGTTCCTATGCAGGATTATGTATAGGTTTCTGAGCAGGTTCCTGTACATGAACAATTCAGTTTATGAAGGAACCTGTACAGGATCATTCAAAGATTAGCGTATGTACAGGTTCCTTTGCAGGATCATGTATAGGTCCCTTCGCCAAATTCCTGAACAGGAACCGTGAAGATGACATGTACAGGTTGTGCGGGTTTGTGACTAGAAAGATGTCCAGGATCCTCCGAGGTTCCTGTACAGTGAGCAGCTTCGTGTTCAGAAAAAGGTGCAGGATCCTCCGAGGTACCTGTACATCTTCGTGTGCAGAAAGATGCCCAGGATCCTCCGAGGTTCCTGTACATTTTTGTGTGCAGCTTCGTGCCCAGAAAGATGT
>CAKNXH010073768.1:0-13803 GCA_932178445.1 Andricus quercusramuli | reverse complement strand
TTTTAGAACTGCATAGAATTCAGAAGCAAATGATAATGTGAGTGATCGTCTTATGTTTTAGAACTGCATAAAATTCAGAAGCAAATGATAATGTGAGTGATCATCTTATGTTTTAGAACTGCATGAAATTCAGAAAAAAATGGCAATGTGGCTGATCGACTTATGTTTTAGAACTGCATGAAATTCAAAAACAAATAACAATGTGAGTGATTGTCTTATGTTATTGAGCTGCATGAAATTCACAAACAAATGGCATTGTTATTGATCGTCTTATGTTTTAGAACTGTACGAAATTCAGAAATGATAATGTGATTGATTGTCTTATGTTTTAGAACTGCACGAAATTCAGAAACAAATGTGTAATATTGTGAGTGATCGTTTTATGTTTGAGAACTGCATGAAATTCAGAAACAAATGATAATCTGAGTGATTGTCTTATGTTTTAGAGTTGCATGAAATTCAGAAACAAATGAGAATGTGATTGATCGCCTTATGCTTTAGAACTGTATGAAATTCATAAACAAATAAAAATGTGATTGATTGTCTTATGTTTTAGAACTGCACGAAATTCAGAACTAAATATGTGACAATGTGAGTGATCGTCTTATGCTTTAGAAATGCATGATATTCAGAAACAAATGACAATGTGATTGATCGTCTTATGTTTTACAACTGTATGAAATTCAGAAACGAATAAAATGTGAGGGGTCGTCTTATGTTCCAGAATTGAAGATCTGATACCAAGAATAGTATTAAGTACAATTTTTCGGAAATTGAAAAGAAGGGCGCACATTTTTCAAGATATCGCAGAAACAGATAATCCAAATTTAAATTTTTTCAAGCTAATCATTCTTCATGAAAAAAAATCGACCTGTAGTTTATGTCAGTTTGTCAGTCAGTTATCTTCAGTTTTTTAAGAATATTTCAGAAGCCGTTATAAATAAGACGATATTCGCAAATTGCGTTACGAATCTTATCGATATGATCTGCGGTGAGGGCGGAAAAACATTTTTCGCCCTTCAAAAAAATCGTTAAAATGGTTAAAATATTTTCGATTGAACAATTTAATTGCAAATATCTATTAGGCTAGACCTAATAACAACAAACGGATGCCAGACTCGTGTTCAGCATTGAAAAGTACTTCGAAAATGATATGTCACAATCAGCGAGAACATAGGTCATTTTTATTGATCAGAATCATTCAAGACTCATTTACCATTTAAATCAGATTTCCGACGAAAATGTATTTTTAATGAAAACTTTTTAAGAAAAGGACTAAATTTTTAAAATATAAATATGAATAATTTCAGTTCAGCAGATCATGCATCGGAGGTAGCACAGTTCTTTCCCATTCTCTAGATTCGATTTTGAATCCTGCAGAATCAAAAAGGGAATTAGAAACACTACCACGAGATTTGTGTTTCGAGTCTAGATTTGAGTCAGGCAATTTGGGAAAGGTGATTAAAATCACGGACACTTATTACCAATTACATTTGAGAAGGGATCTTTATACTCAGAGACACATGCAATGGTACTACTTCAGAATTTCGAATACCAGAAGTGGGACTATGTACAGGCAAGAATTTTAATCTAATTATGAAAAGAACAATAAAATAAGGCATGTGAATATTCAAACAATTTCATTTTCCCTAATTTGCATTTTATCGAAATTCGTATGACCGACAAACAATTTCCTATATAATTTTTATTCATCTGAATTGTCAAAAAGAAAAATATAATATTCGAAAAACTAAATTTCCTAACAGGGAAGTTCCTGAAACTAAACGATTAAAAAACGGTTAAATAATAAATACAATCAAATGCTTTCATCTAATGAACATATTTTTATTCATTATTTTATTTTCTATTTATTATTGAAACGACTTTTAAATTATTTAGATTCGGGAATTTATAATTCGAAAGTTTTCCTGTATCAAAAATTTTTTAGTATCAGGAATGATCTATTATCTGGAGTTTTCCAATTCGGCAATATTATAAATATTGTCGGCAATTTTATAATTTAGGGAATTTTCTATTTCAAATATTTTCTTTTTCGAGAATATTATTTATTGGGATTTTTCAGGCATCCCTTCCGAATTACCAGTAGCCATAATATTTCGAATTATTGTTTGGCATCATTGTTGTTTTTCCGAATTTCTATTTATCACAATTTTTATTTTAAAAAAATAACTATTTGACATTTTCATTCTACCGAAGAAAAATTTAAAATAATTTGCATTTTACCGAATAACCATTTGGCATAATTAGTTTCGCGAAATTCAAATTAGCCAATCAGGAATTAAAATTCAAATAGTAATATGGGGTAAATAGAGTCATTTTTTGAAGAAAAATGGGAAAAATAGGGCAAAGATTTAATATTAATGTTGACATTTAGAAAAGAAGAAACGATCTTTTTATAAGAAATGTTGTATTTTTAAAGAATTTTAAATAATTTTTTAATGAATTGTGACATTGAAGAATTTTTTTACAAATAGGATATAGTTACAAGATGATCAGAATTGGTCAATTGGATGACTATTAATTTGCCAAAAAAGATTATTATTTGCCAATAACGAGCCGTTTTCGAAAAATCGTTTTTTTTTTCAAAATTTCTTTTTATGGTTCGGAATGTTTATTTATTAAATTCGCATGTTGAATTCCGAACTCGGAAATTGAAGAGAATTCAACTGATGTAAATTTCACTGTTGGAAATTCAATTATCAATTTTCTTCAATTTTCAAAAATTAATAATACAATTTCTAATTCTCTTCGAAATTCAAAAGTTGAATTTTCTACTGTTGATAATTTAATAATTATTTTTCTTCAATTTTCAGTAGTTGAAAATAAATGTTCTCGAATTTTCAATAGTTGAATATTCTATTTTTTTCAATTTTAAACAGTTGAATATTGAATTTTCTTCCATTTTCAACAGTTGAAAATTGAAATTAAAATTATCTTCAATTAAGAACAGCTAAAAATTGAATTTTCAATTTTCTTTAATTTTCAACAGTTAAGTTTTCTACTATTTGACAATTCAATTATAAATTTTCTTCAATTTTCGGCAGTTAAAAATAATTTTTCGTCAATTTTCAACAGTTGAATATTCAATTTTCTTCAATTTGGAACAGCTGAAAATTCAATTTTCAACAATTGACTTTTTAGTTTTCTTCAATTTGGAACAGCTAAATTTTCAAATGTTGAAATTGGAAAAAAAACTGAAAATTGAATTTTCAACAGTTAAAAATTCAATTTTCAGCAGTTGAAAATAAATTTTCTCCAATTTTCAACAGTTGAATATTAAATTTTCTTCCATTTTCAATTTTTTTCTATTCAGAAGAGTTGAAAATTCCATTTTCAATTTTCTTCCATTCAGAAGAGTTGAAAATTCAATTATCTTCAATTTCCAACAGTTAATAATCCAATTTTCCATTCTCTTAAATTTTCAACAGTTGAATTTTCTACTGTTGATAATTCAATTATTAATTTTCTTCAATTTTCAGCAGTTGAAAATAAATTTTCTCCAATTTTCAACAGTTGAATATTCAATTTTCTCCAATTTTCAAGAGTTGAATATTAAATTTTATTCCATTTTCAATTTTTTTCAATTCAGAAGAGTTGAAAGTTCCATTTTCAATTTTCTTCAATTCAGAAGAGTTAAAAATTCAATTATCTTCAATTTCCAACAGTTAATAATCCAATTTTCCATTCTCTTAAATTCTCAACAGTTAAATGTTCTATTGTTGATAATTCAATAATCAATTTTCTTCAATTTTCAACAGTTGAAAATAAATTTTCCCCAATTTTCAACAGTTTAGTATTTAATTTTCTTCAATTTTCAACAGTTATAAATTCAAATTTCCATTTCTCCATTTAGAACATGTAGAAATTCAATTTTCAACAGTTGATAATCCAATTTTTAATTTTCTTCAATTTCCAACAGTTAAATTTTCTACTGTTGATAATTCAATTCTTAATTTTGTTCAATTTTCAGCAGTAGAAAATAAATTTTCTCCAATTTTCAACAGTTGAATGTTCAATTTTCTTCAATTTTCAACAGCTGAAAATTCAATAATCAATTTTCTTCAATTTAGAACAGCTGAAAATTACATTTTCAATTTTCTTCAATTTAGAACAACTGAAAATCCAATTTTCAATTTCCTTTCATTTAGAACAGCTGAAAATTCCATTTTCAACAATGGACTTTTTAGTTTTCTTCAATTTGGAACAGCTAAATTTTCAAATGTTGAAATTGAAAAAAAAAACTGAAAATTGAATTTTCAACAGTTAAAAATTCATCTGTTCAACATTACAGGAAATTGACAACTGGATTTATAGATTGAATCGTTTATTTATTAAATTTACATGTTGAATTCCACAGTCGGAAATTGAAGAGAATTCAACTGTTGAAAATTTAATTATCTACTTTCAACAGTTATTAATCCAATTCTCTATTCTCTTCTAGTAGTAGTAGTATTTATTCCAACTCATGCTTTCTGGGCTTAGAGTACTCAATACATTCCAATTCCTAACTTATCTTAATTCTAACTTCAAATATTCATAGTTCTCTTATTCTAACATTCTAGTACATCGACTTCTGCTGTACACTTTTTGATTGTCTCATTTTCACTTTATTCCACTTCTTCCTTCTTCTCCTCTTTTACTGTCTCACTGTTGCTCCTCCCGCAGCAATCCTTCTGGCCTCCTTTTCAAACGCCCTAGTGAGGTCACACATTTCCTTCGAAACATTTCCTTTGAATGCCTCTTTCAGCTTTTCTTCTCCATTATCTCCTTCCATCCATATTTTTCTCCATTCCCTCACGCTGTCTTCCAAGAATTCGTCTAGTTTTTCACAGGATATTATGTGCTCCAGAGTTTCATCTTTCTTATCGCAAAGCCTACACTTAATGTTTTTGTAGCCTTTATTTCCTGTTTTTCCGACGTTCCCACATCGCATCCTAGCCCATTGCTCTCTGTCTTTTTCGGGTACCTCCTTCCTCTCCCAGTATTTCTCTGCTCCAGGTCCCTGTTTCCAATGGTGGTATCCTTCACAGTATCTAGATTCCGTAGCCTTATTCCAGTCTTCCAGCATAATTTGCTCCTTTCGCCGTTTCACACCGTTTAGAAGTTGCCTTTGAAGCTCTCCATCATCCTCTCCTTTTAGCTTTCTCAGCCACTGCCTAATTTCCACCTCCATCTCTTCAAGCGCCATCTTCATCTCTTTTCCCCACTCTGAGGGATTGTTATTTTCTAATCCCCTTATTTCTTCTAGCAGGCATGCCTTCGGCCATCTTTCTTCTCCCATATCCATTATCTCTAGCAAATAACTTCCTGCCCTCCTTCTTGCTTCTACTTCCACTTTGGTCCTCCCCGATTCCAACCTCCATATGTAAGCAGGTGTCGTTCTGTCCAGTCCCATTATCATCTTCATATACCTTCCTTGAAGTTTCTCCCATTCGTCCGTTTTATGCCAGCCCCACACTTCCACGCCGTACATGAATCCCGATTTAACCAAAGTGTCTAACAGGTATGCTCTTCTCCTCAACCCTTTTATTCTACTCCTCTTCATCACTCCCCACCCAGCGTTTGAAGCTTTCTGAGCTTTTCCTGCCATATTTCTCAGGTGCCTACTGTACGTGCCTGTCGTAGAGAACCAGAAACCCAGGAACTTGTAAGTTCCGACAATTTCGAGTTCTTTCCCCCTGAAGTTCCAAGATTCTTCTTTTTTGAGCTTCCCTCCTTTTCTGAAGACCATTATTTTTGTTTTTGAGGTGTTGACTTCCAGTTTGTTCTTCTTCACGTATTTTTCCAGTGTTTTTAGCATTTGTCTCAGACCTTCCGCCTCCTCTGCCAACAGTATCATATCATCGGCGAATTTCATTGCGAAGATTTTCGTTTTCCCAATCACCGTTCCTCCTTCCTTTCTCTTGGCCAGTGCCTCGTCCAGGTCCTCCAGAAAGATGTTGAAGAGTATTGGGCTCAGTGGGCATCCTTGTCTTACCCCCGTTTTTGTCTTGAAGCTCTCCGAGATTCCTTGTTCAGTAATGACCGCGTTTTGAGTATCCCTATATATTTCCTTGATCATTCGTAACATTCTTCCATTCACTCCTATGCGTTCTAACTTTTCTACCATGATATCTCTGTCAATTAAATCGAAAGCTGTCTTGAAATCTACAAAAACCGCCATTAATCTTCCTCTCTCTCTCTTCAATCGATTTCCTATTAGTGAATTCAAGACAAAAACATGGTCTCGTGTTCCCCTCTTCTTCCTGAATCCCGCTTGGCTTTCTCCTATTTTCCCCTCCTTTTCTATCCACGTCCTCAATCTTTCGGCTAATATCGTAGCTAACAGCTTATATTCTACATCTAGGAGTGCAACTCCCCTGTAGTTCGCTGCTTCTTCTTCGTCCCCTGCTTTGTAGATTGGGTAGATCCACGCGATGTTCCAGTTGGTCCCCAGCTTCCCCTTCTTCCACAGTCCATTCAGAATATTTGATAAATCTACCATTGCTTCTGCTGGTAAATTCTTGTAGAATTCTGCGGTTATTCTATCCTCCCCTGCCGCTTTTTTGGTCTTCATCTTATTCAGCGCCTGTATCACTTCTTCTACTCCAAAGTCACGGTTCAAGAAATCGTCCTCTGCTACCTCCTCTTCTTCCCAATTTCCTCGCTCTCTTTCCCTTTGCTCATGATTTCCTTCTTCTGTCTCCGTCGAATCCTCTTCTGCATTCAGTAATTTTCTAAAGTGGTTTACCCAGCTTTCTTTGCTTATTCTTCTTCCTCTCCTTTTCCTTCTAGGTCGGTAGACTCCTATTGCTTCCCAGAAATCACTCATCGTTTTGCTTTCCTCTACCCTTTTCCAGTTTTTTTCCTTCCATTCCTTTGCACTTTTTTTGAGATAATTTCCGAGTGCTGTCCTAGCTGTAACGTATACTCGTCTTTTATTCTCCTTCTCTTCTTTCTTTGCGCGTCTGTATTTTCTTAACTTCCTTCTTGCCTCCTTTTTCATTCTTGCGTATTCCTTATCGTGATGTTTTCTTCCTGCTGGTTTTCTATTTGATTTGGTCATTCCTATTTTCTTTGCTATTTTCATGATAATTTTCGCCATCCCTTCCATTCTTTTCACAGGGTCTTCCTCTTTGTCCTTTTCCTTCCATTCTTTCCAGTTCTCCTGAACCTTATTCTGGAATTCATCTCTTTTTTCTTCTTTCCATAGTAATTTCCAGTCCTCTTCTCCATCCTGTACCTGATCTTCCCATCTTCTCTCTTGGTCCGGATCTTCCCATTCCGAGTCGCGCACTATGAACATCACTGGCATGTGGTCCGATTCCACTCTGTCTAACACTTTGAGGTCTTCTACTGGGTTCCTTCTTCCATTTTCAAGGGCGAGTACATAGTCTAGAACTGAACTTCCTCCCGCTCCGACATAAGTCAAGCTCCCTTTTTCATCCCCTGCGGTTCTTCCATTCATAACCACCAATCCGAACTCCTCACAGATGTCTAGCATCTTTTTTCCTTCTGCATTCAGGATTTTGTCCTCCGATCTTCTTATCTGCTCTTCTTCTGTTTCTGTCTCTGTTTTCCCTTGATCCTCTCCTATCCTTGCGTTCCAGTCCCCTGCGATCAGCATCCAATCATCCTCTTTAATTCCTGATTCCACGAGATTGCTAATTTTTGACCTGACTACACTTACTCCCACGTTGTTGTAGATTGTTATAATCTTTCCTTTCTCCTTCCTTCCTGCCTTTTCAATAATTAATCCATAGTCCCATTCTGATACCTTTATCCCTCGTAGTAAATGGTTCCTTATGCCTACAAGTTGTCCTCCTTTGGCTCGTCCTTTCTTCGCTTCTCTGGTCGCTGCTTTTCCGTGCCATTTGTAGCTTGGGTCCAGGTTCGCAACTGCATCTTTTTCATTCTTCTCTTCTATCCATGTTTCTTGTAATATTATGATGTCAAAGCCTGTAAGAAACTCCCATATATCTCTTTGATGTTTGAAACCTGCGATGTTCCAAATCACTACCTTTATGTCGCAATCCAAATCTACCATCTCCTTTGCCGAAAAACCGTTTCGCTGAGTCCTCCCTCTCTTTCATCCCAGTAATTAACTACACCATCAACAATGATTTTTAGGTAGCCTGCTTTCGCATCCTGCCCTCTATCTCTTTTTTCTCTTACCTGCATTTCCAACCACTG
The DNA here is from genome assembly GCA_932178445.1 of Andricus quercusramuli. NCBI lineage: Eukaryota > Metazoa > Arthropoda > Insecta > Hymenoptera > Cynipidae > Andricus > Andricus quercusramuli. The sequence goes on along the minus strand of CAKNXH010073768.1, from coordinate 5,610 downwards.
CTTCACTTCTCTTTCTCGTTTGGTTAAATCATCGTCCACGAAGATGGGAGTACCTTTCAGCTCAAGTTTTCTTCTGAGAGCTATGAATTTCGCGTCCCACGATTTCAGCTCCACTCTCACATTTGTTTCTTCTCTTCTTGCTTTCAGCGGATATATTGCTTCGATTGCGTTGCTTTCAATTCCAAGTTTATTTTTTAGGAATATCTTCACTTCTTTTTCTGGTTCTTCTCCTTGGAAGTTTGCTCCCCTGATAATTAAGTTGTTTTTTCTCCATCTCCTCCTCGTCATTTCTCGCCGATAATCCTGCTCCTTCAGCTTTTCCGGCTTTTTTGCAGGTTTTCTTTCTCTTTCTCCCAAATTTCTGGATGCTTCGCTTCCTTGATATCCCGCTGTGCTTTCTAAGTGAGAATTTCGGTCACCCTTGATGTTGTGCTGCATCTCTGTGTTTTCGACACGCTGCTCCCTTTCGCTGGGCCTTTGCTCTTCCGGTTCTCGTTGTTGCCTCTCTTCCTGCCTTGGCTGCTCCTGTCCATTTTCATAGGTCTTCGCATTTCTTGGTCCGGTAACTGCGTTCGAGTTTCTCAATTTGTTTTGCTGCCTGTGACCTTTCTTATCATTCTTCGCTGACACAGAAGCAACAGCCCTTTCAAGTTTTGCTATTTCTCGTTCTTTCACTTCCGCCTCTTCTTTCCATGCCGATACGCTGTTCTCTAGCTCCGCTTTTTCCATTTCCCACTTTCTGACGTCATTCATGATCCTTTGTCTGAGTAATCCGATTTCTATTTTGAGATTTTGGTTCTCCTCCTCTAACTTCGAACTTGATCTTTCCATTATCTTTCTTACTTCTTTTATTTGTTCCAGGATCTCTCTGTTGGTTTCCTTCCCACAAGCCAATTCCTTTGTCGAGTTCACATCTACTCCTATGTTTCTCAGTTCGAGGTCTTCCCTTATTGGATGCATTTGTTCTTGGTTCGCTGTTTCCTGTTTTGTGTTATCTTTTCCTCCTTCCTTTCTGGTATCTTGACTTTCATTTTTCTTCTGTATCTCATCTTTTGGTTCTTCTTCCGCTTTTTCTTCTGTCTCTTCTTCTTCGGACGTATTTCCGCTTCCTTCGTTTCGCGCGATTTTGTATTCGTTGTTTTCCTGGTTCTTTTTCTCATCTTCCGGGCACACGTGTTCTAGGGTGCTGCCTCGCTCTGCATCCTTCTCTGTTTCCTGACAATCCTCATTTTCCTCATTTTCCTCATCTTTGTTCTGAATTCTAATGTCGTTTTCCCTTCCCACTGGAGATCTGTTCATTTTGCTGCTTCTTCTGAAAGCCTCATCTTTCAGACCCCTGCCAAAAAACTCTCCCCCACTTTTCACCACATACTTTTCCATTTTTGCCGCGCTTTTGGCATCCGCTATTTTTGCTCTATCACTATTTTTGGGTCTCCCTCTCTTTTTTTTCTCTTCGATTTGCACTATCATCGGCGATTCAACTTCAATTTGTTTATCAGCTGTCAGATCAGCTGCTTCGTACTGCCGCTGCACTCCACTAGTGACCCCGTTCTCCATCACCTGCTGCCTCTCGTGGCTCTTTTCATCACTAATCGCTGCACTGTCACCCATAACCTCTTCACTTTCCACTTGCGGTTTTTCACTTCCACTGCTATTAAATCTTTATCTCCACTCAGAATAACACTCTCCACGATAAATCGCTTATCCAGCCACCGATTAAACTCACTTCCACGTTTGCAGCTTTCCTCTGAACAAATTCCCAATCGATTTTTCTCTACCACGATCCGACTCGATTCGCGAGCACAACCCTTCTCCACTCTATTCTCTTCTATAAACAACAGTTGAATTTTCGACTGTTGATAATTCAATTATTAATTTTCTTCAATTTTCAGCAGTTGAAAATAAATTTTCTGCAATTTTCAACAGTTGAAAATTCAATTTTCTCCAATTTCCAAGAGTTGAATATTAAATTTTATTCAATTTTCAACAGTTGAAAATTCCATTTGCAATTTTCTTCAATTCAGAAGAGTTGAAAATTCAATTATCTTCCATTTCCAACAGTTAATAATCCAATTTTCCATTCTCTTAAATTTTCAACAGTTAAATGTTCTATTGTTGATAATTCAATAATCAATTTTCTTCAATTTTCAACAGTTGAAAATAAATTTTCTCCAATTTTCAACAGTTGTAAATTCAAATTTCCATTTCTTCCATTTAGAACATCTAAAAATTCAATTTTCAACAGTCAATAATCCAATTTTCAATTTTCTTCAATTTTCAAAAGTTAAATTTTCTACTGTTGATAATTGAATTCTTAATTTTCTTCAATTTTCAGCAGTAGAAAATAAATTTTCTCCAATTTTCAACAGTTGAATATTCAATTTTCTTCAATTTAGAACAGCTGAAAATTATATTTTCAATTTTCTTCAATTTAAAACAACTGAAAATCCAATTTTCAATTTCCTTTAATTTAGAACAGCTGAAAATTCCATGTTGATTTTTCTCCAATTTAGAACAACTGAAAATTCAATTTTCAACAATTGAATTTTTAGCATTCTTCAATTTAAAACAACTGATTTTTCAAATGTTGAAATTGAAGGAAATTGTCAATTGAATTTTCAACTTTGGAAATTCAACTGTTGAAAATTCAAATATTAATTTCATTCAATTTTTAACAGTCAATAATTAACCAATTTCAATTCTCTTCAATATTCAACAGTTAATTTTCTGCGGTTTATAATTCAATTATTAATTTTCTTCAATTTTCGGCAGTTGAAAATAAATTTTCAACAGTCGAATATTCAATTTTCTTCAATTTTCAAGAGTTGAAAATTGTATTTTCAAATTTCTTCAACTCAGAACAGTTAATAATTCAATTTTCAACAAATGAATTTTTAGTTTCCTTAATCTTAAAAAATATATTTTCAATTGTTGAAATTGAAGGAAATTGATAATTAAATTTCTGGACTGAAATGTTTATTTATTAAATTCGCATGTTAAATTCCTAGCTCGGAAATTGAAAAGAATCTCACTGTTGTAAATTCAACTGTTGAAAATTGAAATATCAATTTTCATCAATTCTCAACAGTTGAGAATCCAATTTTCAATTCTCTTTAATTTTCAACGATTGAAAATAAACTTCCTCTCATTTTTAACAGTTGAATATTGAATTTTCTTCAATTTAGAGCAGCTGAAAATTCAATTTTCGACCAATTTTCAACAGTTAGTAATCCAATTTTCAATTCTCTTCGATTTTCAACAGTTTGAATTTCTACTGTTGATAATTCAATTACCAATAATTTGCTGCAATTATTAACAGTTGAAAATACATTTTTTCCCATTTTCAACAGCTGAATAATAAATTTTCTTCAATTTTCAAAACAGTTGAAAATTAAATTTACAATTTTCTCCAATCCCGAAAGGAAAATGTCTTGAAGGCATAATAAAAACATCGAACCGCTGAAAATTGAATTTTCAACAGTTAATAATCCAATTTTCAATTCTTTCCCATTTTCAACAGTTAAATGTCCTACTGTTGATAATTCAATTATCAATTTTCTTCAATCTTCAACAGTCGAAAATAAATTTTCTCCAATTTTCAACAGTTTAATATTTAATCTTCTTCAACTTCAACAGCTGAATATTCAACTTGCAATTTTTCCAATTTAGAACAGCTGGAAATTATATTTTTCAACAGTTAATAATCCAATTTTCAATTCTCCTCAATTTTCAATATGTAGTTAAGTTTTCTACTGTTGATATTTCAATTCTTAATTTTCTTCAATTTTCAGCAGTAGAAAATAAATTTTCTCCAATTTTCAACAGTTGAATATTCAATTTTCTTCAATTTTCAACAGTTGAAAATTCAAATTTCAATTTTCTTCAATTTAGAACAGATGATAATTCAATTTCTAACAAATGAATTTTTAGTTTTCTTAATTTTAAAACAAAAAAATTTTCAAATGTTGAAATTGAAGGAAATTTATAATTAAATTTATGGACTGAAATGTTTATTTATTAAATTCGCATGTTGAATTCCAAGCTCGGAAATTGAAAAGAATCCAACTATTGTAAATTCAACTGTTGAAAATTCAAATATCAATGTTCATCAATTTTCAACAGTTGATAAACCAATTTTCAATTCTCTTTAATTTTCAACAGTTGAAAATAAATTTTCTCCCATTTTTAACAGTTGAATATTGAATTTTCTTCAATTTAGAACAGCTGAAAATTCAATTTTGGACCAATTTTCAACAGTCAACAATCCAATTTTCAATTCTCTTCTGTTCAACTAATAATCAATTTTCTTCAATTTTCAAAACAGTTAAAAATTAAATTTACAATTTTCTTCCATTAATAATCCAATTTTCAATTCTCTTCAATTTTCAACAGTTAAATGTTCTACTGTTGATAATTCAATGCTCGATTTTCTTTAATTTTCAACAGTTGAATATTCTATTTTCTTCAATTTTCAACAGTTTAAAATTCAATTTCCTTAAATTTAGAACAGTTAAAAATTCATTTTTCAATAACTGAATTTGTAGTTTTCTTCAATTTGAAACAACTGAATTTTCGAATGTTGAAATTGAAGAAAATTTCATTTTCAACTACTAAATCCAACTCTTGAAAATTGAAGGAAATTGATCTTCAAAATATTTCCCATAATCCAGAATATTTTCTATTTAAAAAAATATCATAATAATTAAATCGTGATACTTTTTGGCGGGAAAATTATTTTAGCTTTAAAGTTTTATTTAAATCCTAAATAGTTTATTTTGAAATCGATCAAGTAAACATTTGTAAATTTTGTATTGTTAAGATTTAAAAATAAAATTTAAGACGTAATTTAAAATTTTACGATTCAAACTCAAGACTACTTTCCGTTCGGAAATTTTCCGCGTAATTCAAATATTATATTTTCAAATGTAGCATATTTGAAAAAAGGGGAAAAAAGGGAAATTTTTCAATAAAGTTAAATGAAAATTCTGCAAAATAGTATTTCAGAGGAATGAAGAAGGTATAAAATGGCAATTCAGCAAAATAAAAATTACGTAAAATAGTATTTCCGTAGAATAAAAACGAGAAATAAAATTATGTAAAATAGTGATTCAGTCACACGATTTTCGGAAAAATAAATATTACGTAAAATAGAATTTGGGGAATACTCATGGGGTTTCATTAAAATAATAGTAACTAAAATTAATTTTTTTTTTACTAGACTCTCGATTGTCAATTTCTGCAAGGAAGATAGTCTCTATAATGAAGGACTTAGGCCTTTGTTGTATTCTACTAAAGATGCAAGTCTGCACGCAATTGGCTGGAGAAGATGTGGAGAGAATATAAGTTATTACAAAAATGACTCCTCGTAAGTGATTTTTCAATTTAGGTATCAAATTTTTAGAAGAGTTAAAAAGAAAAATGAAGCAAAAGTGACAAATTTCAGAGACGAGGAGAAGGAACGACATACACTAACGTTCAATATTTACTTTCCTCATGATAGAGACACTGTCTATTTAGCTCATTCTTATCCATATACCTATACCGATTTACAGGTAATATTACAATTTATTATGATACATCCATATTGAAAGATTAAAAGAACCTCTCTCG
>CAKNXH010073763.1:0-13514 GCA_932178445.1 Andricus quercusramuli | reverse complement strand
TTTTAGAACTGCATAGAATTCAGAAGCAAATGATAATGTGAGTGATCGTCTTATGTTTTAGAACTGCATAAAATTCAGAAACAAATGATAATCTGAGTGATTGTCTTATGTTTTAGAGTTGCATGAAATTCAGAAACAAATGAGAATGTGATTGATCGCCTTATGCTTTAGAACTGTATGAAATTCATAAACAAATAAAAATGTGATTGATTGTCTTATGTTTTAGAACTGCACGAAATTCAGAACTAAATATGTGACAATGTGAGTGATCGTCTTATGCTTTAGAAATGCATGATATTCAGAAACAAATGACAATGTGATTGATCGTCTTATGTTTTACAACTGTATGAAATTCAGAAACGAATAAAATGTGAGGGGTCGTCTTATGTTCCAGAATTGAAGATCTGATACCAAGAATAGTATTAAGTACAATTTTTCGGAAATTGAAAAGAAGGGCGCACATTTTTCAAGATATCGCAGAAACAGATAATCCAAATTTAAATTTTTTCAAGCTAATCATTCTTCATGAAAAAAAATCGACCTGTAGTTTATGTCAGTTTGTCAGTTAGTTATCCTCAGTTTTTTAAGAATATCTCAGAAGCCGTTATAAATAAGACGATATTCGCAAACTGCGTTACGAATCTTATCGATATGATCTGCGGTGAGGGCGGAAAAACATTTTTCGCCCTTCAAAAAAATCGTTAAAATGGTTAAAATATTTTCGATTGAACAATTTAATTGCAAATATCTATTAGGCTAGACCTAATAACAACAAACGGATGCCAGACTCGTGTTCAGCATTGAAAAGTACTTCGAAAATGATATGTCACAATCAGCGAGAACATAGGTCATTTTTATTGATCAGAATCATTCAAGACTCATTTACCATTTAAATCAGATTTCCGACGAAAATGTATTTTTAATGAAAACTTTTTAAGAAAAGGACTAAATTTTTAAAATATAAATATGAATAATTTCAGTTCAGCAGATCATGCATCGGAGGTAGCACAGTTCTTTCCCATTCTCTAGATTCGATTTTGAATCCTGCAGAATCAAAAAGGGAATTAGAAACACTACCACGAGATTTGTGTTTCGAGTCTAGATTTGAGTCAGGCAATTTGGGAAAGGTGATTAAAATCACGGACACTTATTACCAATTACATTTGAGAAGGGATCTTTATACTCAGAGACACATGCAATGGTACTACTTCAGAATTTCGAATACCAGAAGTGGGACTATGTACAGGCAAGAATTTTAATTTAATTATTGAAAGAACAATAAAATAAGGCATGTGAATATTCAAACAATTTCATTTTCCCTAATTTGCATTTTATCGAAATTCGTATGACCGACAAACAATTTCCTATATAATTTTTATTCATCTGAATTGTCAAAAAGAAAAATATAATATTCGAAAAACTAAATTTCCTAACAGGGAAGTTCCTGAAACTAAACGATTAAAAAACGGTTAAATAATAAATACAATCAAATGCTTTCATCTAATGAACATATTTTTATTCATTATTTTATTTTCTATTTATTATTGAAACGACTTTTAAATTATTTAGATTCGGGAATTTATAATTCGAAAGTTTTCCTGTATCAAAAATTTTTTAGTATCAGGAATGATCTATTATCTGGAGTTTTCCAATTCGGCAATATTATAAATATTGTCGGCAATTTTATAATTTAGGGAATTTTCTATTTCAAATATTTTCTTTTTCGAGAATATTATTTATTGGGATTTTTCAGGCATCCCTTCCGAATTACCAGTAGCCATAATATTTCGAATTATTGTTTGGCATCATTGTTGTTTTTCCGAATTTCTATTTATCACAATTTTTATTTTAAAAAAATAACTATTTGACATTTTCATTCTACCGAAGAAAAATTTAAAATAATTTGCATTTTACCGAATAACCATTTGGCATAATTAGTTTCGCGAAATTCAAATTAGCCAATCAGGAATTAAAATTCAAATAGTAATATGGGGTAAATAGAGTCATTTTTTGAAGAAAAATGGGAAAAATAGGGCAAAGATTTAATATTAATGTTGACATTTAGAAAAGAAGAAACGATCTTTTTATAAGAAATGTTGTATTTTTAAAGAATTTTAAATAATTTTTTAATGAATTGTGACATTGAAGAATTTTTTTACAAATAGGATATAGTTACAAGATGATCAGAATTGGTCAATTGGATGACTATTAATTTGCCAAAAAAGATTATTATTTGCCAATAACGAGCCGTTTTCGAAAAATCGTTTTTTTTTTCAAAATTTCTTTTTATGGTTCGGAATGTTTATTTATTAAATTCGCATGTTGAATTCCGAACTCGGAAATTGAAGAGAATTCAACTGATGTAAATTTCACTGTTGGAAATTCAATTATCAATTTTCTTCAATTTTCAAAAATTAATAATACAATTTCTAATTCTCTTCGAAATTCAAAAGTTGAATTTTCTACTGTTGATAATTTAATAATTATTTTTCTTCAATTTTCAGTAGTTGAAAATAAATGTTCTCGAATTTTCAATAGTTGAATATTCTATTTTTTTCAATTTTAAACAGTTGAATATTGAATTTTCTTCCATTTTCAACAGTTGAAAATTGAAATTAAAATTATCTTCAATTAAGAACAGCTAAAAATTGAATTTTCAATTTTCTTTAATTTTCAACAGTTAAGTTTTCTACTATTTGACAATTCAATTATAAATTTTCTTCAATTTTCGGCAGTTAAAAATAATTTTTCGTCAATTTTCAACAGTTGAATATTCAATTTTCTTCAATTTGGAACAGCTGAAAATTCAATTTTCAACAATTGACTTTTTAGTTTTCTTCAATTTGGAACAGCTAAATTTTCAAATGTTGAAATTGGAAAAAAAACTGAAAATTGAATTTTCAACAGTTAAAAATTCAATTTTCAGCAGTTGAAAATAAATTTTCTCCAATTTTCAACAGTTGAATATTAAATTTTCTTCCATTTTCAATTTTTTTCTATTCAGAAGAGTTGAAAATTCCATTTTCAATTTTCTTCCATTCAGAAGAGTTGAAAATTCAATTATCTTCAATTTCCAACAGTTAATAATCCAATTTTCCATTCTCTTAAATTTTCAACAGTTGAATTTTCTACTGTTGATAATTCAATTATTAATTTTCTTCAATTTTCAGCAGTTGAAAATAAATTTTCTCCAATTTTCAACAGTTGAATATTCAATTTTCTCCAATTTTCAAGAGTTGAATATTAAATTTTATTCCATTTTCAATTTTTTTCAATTCAGAAGAGTTGAAAGTTCCATTTTCAATTTTCTTCAATTCAGAAGAGTTAAAAATTCAATTATCTTCAATTTCCAACAGTTAATAATCCAATTTTCCATTCTCTTAAATTCTCAACAGTTAAATGTTCTATTGTTGATAATTCAATAATCAATTTTCTTCAATTTTCAACAGTTGAAAATAAATTTTCCCCAATTTTCAACAGTTTAGTATTTAATTTTCTTCAATTTTCAACAGTTATAAATTCAAATTTCCATTTCTCCATTTAGAACATGTAGAAATTCAATTTTCAACAGTTGATAATCCAATTTTTAATTTTCTTCAATTTCCAACAGTTAAATTTTCTACTGTTGATAATTCAATTCTTAATTTTGTTCAATTTTCAGCAGTAGAAAATAAATTTTCTCCAATTTTCAACAGTTGAATGTTCAATTTTCTTCAATTTTCAACAGCTGAAAATTCAATTATCAATTTTCTTCAATTTAGAACAGCTGAAAATTACATTTTCAATTTTCTTCAATTTAGAACAACTGAAAATCCAATTTTCAATTTCCTTTAATTTAGAACAGCTGAAAATTCCATTTTCAACAATGGACTTTTTAGTTTTCTTCAATTTGGAACAGCTAAATTTTCAAATGTTGAAATTGAAAAAAAAAAATGAAAATTGAATTTTCAACAGTTAAAAATTCATCTGTTCAACATTACAGGAAATTGATAACTGGATTTATAGATTGAATCGTTTATTTATTAAAGTTACATGTTGAATTCCACAGTCGGAAATTGAAGAGAATTCAACTGTTGAAAATTTAATTATCTACTTTCAACAGTTATTAATCCAATTCTCTATTCTCTTCTAGTAGTAGTAGTATTTATTCCAACTCATGCTTTCTGGGCTTAGAGTACTCAATACATTCCAATTCCTAACTTATCTTAATTCTAACTTCAAATATTCATAGTTCTCTTATTCTAACATTCTAGTACATCGACTTCTGCTGTACACTTTTTGATTGTCTCATTTTCACTTTATTCCACTTCTTCCTTCTTCTCCTCTTTTACTGTCTCACTGTTGCTCCTCCCGCAGCAATCCTTCTGGCCTCCTTTTCAAACGCCCTAGTGAGGTCACACATTTCCTTCGAAACATTTCCTTTGAATGCCTCTTTCAGCTTTTCTTCTCCATTATCTCCTTCCATCCATATTTTTCTCCATTCCCTCACGCTGTCTTCCAAGAATTCGTCTAGTTTTTCACAGGATATTATGTGCTCCAGAGTTTCATCTTTCTTATCGCAAAGCCTACACTTAATGTTTTTGTAGCCTTTATTTCCTGTTTTTCCGACGTTCCCACATCGCATCCTAGCCCATTGCTCTCTGTCTTTTTCGGGTACCTCCTTCCTCTCCCAGTATTTCTCTGCTCCAGGTCCCTGTTTCCAATGGTGGTATCCTTCACAGTATCTAGATTCCGTAGCCTTATTCCAGTCTTCCAGCATAATTTGCTCCTTTCGCCGTTTCACACCGTTTAGAAGTTGCCTTTGAAGCTCTCCATCATCCTCTCCTTTTAGCTTTCTCAGCCACTGCCTAATTTCCACCTCCATCTCTTCAAGCGCCATCTTCATCTCTTTTCCCCACTCTGAGGGATTGTTATTTTCTAATCCCCTTATTTCTTCTAGCAGGCATGCCTTCGGCCATCTTTCTTCTCCCATATCCATTATCTCTAGCAAATAACTTCCTGCCCTCCTTCTTGCTTCTACTTCCACTTTGGTCCTCCCCGATTCCAACCTCCATATGTAAGCAGGTGTCGTTCTGTCCAGTCCCATTATCATCTTCATATACCTTCCTTGAAGTTTCTCCCATTCGTCCGTTTTATGCCAGCCCCACACTTCCACGCCGTACATGAATCCCGATTTAACCAAAGTGTCTAACAGGTATGCTCTTCTCCTCAACCCTTTTATTCTACTCCTCTTCATCACTCCCCACCCAGCGTTTGAAGCTTTCTGAGCTTTTCCTGCCATATTTCTCAGGTGCCTACTGTACGTGCCTGTCGTAGAGAACCAGAAACCCAGGAACTTGTAAGTTCCGACAATTTCGAGTTCTTTCCCCCTGAAGTTCCAAGATTCTTCTTTTTTGAGCTTCCCTCCTTTTCTGAAGACCATTATTTTTGTTTTTGAGGTGTTGACTTCCAGTTTGTTCTTCTTCACGTATTTTTCCAGTGTTTTTAGCATTTGTCTCAGACCTTCCGCCTCCTCTGCCAACAGTATCATATCATCGGCGAATTTCATTGCGAAGATTTTCGTTTTCCCAATCACCGTTCCTCCTTCCTTTCTCTTGGCCAGTGCCTCGTCCAGGTCCTCCAGAAAGATGTTGAAGAGTATTGGGCTCAGTGGGCATCCTTGTCTTACCCCCGTTTTTGTCTTGAAGCTCTCCGAGATTCCTTGTTCAGTAATGACCGCGTTTTGAGTATCCCTATATATTTCCTTGATCATTCGTAACATTCTTCCATTCACTCCTATGCGTTCTAACTTTTCTACCATGATATCTCTGTCAATTAAATCGAAAGCTGTCTTGAAATCTACAAAAACCGCCATTAATCTTCCTCTCTCTCTCTTCAATCGATTTCCTATTAGTGAATTCAAGACAAAAACATGGTCTCGTGTTCCCCTCTTCTTCCTGAATCCCGCTTGGCTTTCTCCTATTTTCCCCTCCTTTTCTATCCACGTCCTCAATCTTTCGGCTAATATCGTAGCTAACAGCTTATATTCTACATCTAGGAGTGCAACTCCCCTGTAGTTCGCTGCTTCTTCTTCGTCCCCTGCTTTGTAGATTGGGTAGATCCACGCGATGTTCCAGTTGGTCCCCAGCTTCCCCTTCTTCCACAGTCCATTCAGAATATTTGATAAATCTACCATTGCTTCTGCTGGTAAATTCTTGTAGAATTCTGCGGTTATTCTATCCTCCCCTGCCGCTTTTTTGGTCTTCATCTTATTCAGCGCCTGTATCACTTCTTCTACTCCAAAGTCACGGTTCAAGAAATCGTCCTCTGCTACCTCCTCTTCTTCCCAATTTCCTCGCTCTCTTTCCCTTTGCTCATGATTTCCTTCTTCTGTCTCCGTCGAATCCTCTTCTGCATTCAGTAATTTTCTAAAGTGGTTTACCCAGCTTTCTTTGCTTATTCTTCTTCCTCTCCTTTTCCTTCTAGGTCGGTAGACTCCTATTGCTTCCCAGAAATCACTCATCGTTTTGCTTTCCTCTACCCTTTTCCAGTTTTTTTCCTTCCATTCCTTTGCACTTTTTTTGAGATAATTTCCGAGTGCTGTCCTAGCTGTAACGTATACTCGTCTTTTATTCTCCTTCTCTTCTTTCTTTGCGCGTCTGTATTTTCTTAACTTCCTTCTTGCCTCCTTTTTCATTCTTGCGTATTCCTTATCGTGATGTTTTCTTCCTGCTGGTTTTCTATTTGATTTGGTCATTCCTATTTTCTTTGCTATTTTCATGATAATTTTCGCCATCCCTTCCATTCTTTTCACAGGGTCTTCCTCTTTGTCCTTTTCCTTCCATTCTTTCCAGTTCTCCTGAACCTTATTCTGGAATTCATCTCTTTTTTCTTCTTTCCATAGTAATTTCCAGTCCTCTTCTCCATCCTGTACCTGATCTTCCCATCTTCTCTCTTGGTCCGGATCTTCCCATTCCGAGTCGCGCACTATGAACATCACTGGCATGTGGTCCGATTCCACTCTGTCTAACACTTTGAGGTCTTCTACTGGGTTCCTTCTTCCATTTTCAAGGGCGAGTACATAGTCTAGAACTGAACTTCCTCCCGCTCCGACATAAGTCAAGCTCCCTTTTTCATCCCCTGCGGTTCTTCCATTCATAACCACCAATCCGAACTCCTCACAGATGTCTAGCATCTTTTTTCCTTCTGCATTCAGGATTTTGTCCTCCGATCTTCTTATCTGCTCTTCTTCTGTTTCTGTCTCTGTTTTCCCTTGATCCTCTCCTATCCTTGCGTTCCAGTCCCCTGCGATCAGCATCCAATCATCCTCTTTAATTCCTGATTCCACGAGATTGCTAATTTTTGACCTGACTACACTTACTCCCACGTTGTTGTAGATTGTTATAATCTTTCCTTTCTCCTTCCTTCCTGCCTTTTCAATAATTAATCCATAGTCCCATTCTGATACCTTTATCCCTCGTAGTAAATGGTTCCTTATGCCTACAAGTTGTCCTCCTTTGGCTCGTCCTTTCTTCGCTTCTCTGGTCGCTGCTTTTCCGTGCCATTTGTAGCTTGGGTCCAGGTTCGCAACTGCATCTTTTTCATTCTTCTCTTCTATCCATGTTTCTTGTAATATTATGATGTCAAAGCCTGTAAGAAACTCCCATATATCTCTTTGATGTTTGAAACCTGCGATGTTCCAAATCACTACCTTTATGTCGCAATCCAAATCTACCATCTCCTTTGCCGAAAAACCGTTTCGCTGAGTCCTCCCTCTCTTTCATCCCAGTAATTAACTACACCATCAACAATGATTTTTAGGTAGCCTGCTTTCGCATCCTGCCCTCTATCTCTTTTTTCTCTTACCTGCATTTCCAACCACTGCTTCACTTCTCTTTCTCGTTTGGTTAAATCATCGTCCACGAAGATGGGAGTACCTTTCAGCTCAAGTTTTCTTCTGAGAGCTATGAATTTCGCGTCCCACGATTTCAGCTCCACTCTCACATTTGTTTCTTCTCTTCTTGCTTTCAGCGGATATATTGCTTCGATTGCGTTGCTTTCAATTCCAAGTTTATTTTTTAGGAATATCTTCACTTCTTTTTCTGGTTCTTCTCCTTGGAAGTTTGCTCCCCTGATAATTAAGTTGTTTTTTCTCCATCTCCTCCTCGTCATTTCTCGCCGATAATCCTGCTCCTTCAGCTTTTCCGGCTTTTTTGCAGGTTTTCTTTCTCTTTCTCCCAAATTTCTGGATGCTTCGCTTCCTTGATATCCCGCTGTGCTTTCTAAGTGAGAATTTCGGTCACCCTTGATGTTGTGCTGCATCTCTGTGTTTTCGACACGCTGCTCCCTTTCGCTGGGCCTTTGCTCTTCCGGTTCTCGTTGTTGCCTCTCTTCCTGCCTTGGCTGCTCCTGTCCATTTTCATAGGTCTTCGCATTTCTTGGTCCGGTAACTGCGTTCGAGTTTCTCAATTTGTTTTGCTGCCTGTGACCTTTCTTATCATTCTTCGCTGACACAGAAGCAACAGCCCTTTCAAGTTTTGCTATTTCTCGTTCTTTCACTTCCGCCTCTTCTTTCCATGCCGATACGCTGTTCTCTAGCTCCGCTTTTTCCATTTCCCACTTTCTGACGTCATTCATGATCCTTTGTCTGAGTAATCCGATTTCTATTTTGAGATTTTGGTTCTCCTCCTCTAACTTCGAACTTGATCTTTCCATTATCTTTCTTACTTCTTTTATTTGTTCCAGGATCTCTCTGTTGGTTTCCTTCCCACAAGCCAATTCCTTTGTCGAGTTCACATCTACTCCTATGTTTCTCAGTTCGAGGTCTTCCCTTATTGGATGCATTTGTTCTTGGTTCGCTGTTTCCTGTTTTGTGTTATCTTTTCCTCCTTCCTTTCTGGTATCTTGACTTTCATTTTTCTTCTGTATCTCATCTTTTGGTTCTTCTTCCGCTTTTTCTTCTGTCTCTTCTTCTTCGGACGTATTTCCGCTTCCTTCGTTTCGCGCGATTTTGTATTCGTTGTTTTCCTGGTTCTTTTTCTCATCTTCCGGGCACACGTGTTCTAGGGTGCTGCCTCGCTCTGCATCCTTCTCTGTTTCCTGACAATCCTCATTTTCCTCATTTTCCTCATCTTTGTTCTGAATTCTAATGTCGTTTTCCCTTCCCACTGGAGATCTGTTCATTTTGCTGCTTCTTCTGAAAGCCTCATCTTTCAGACCCCTGCCAAAAAACTCTCCCCCACTTTTCACCACATACTTTTCCATTTTTGCCGCGCTTTTGGCATCCGCTATTTTTGCTCTATCACTATTTTTGGGTCTCCCTCTCTTTTTTTTCTCTTCGATTTGCACTATCATCGGCGATTCAACTTCAATTTGTTTATCAGCTGTCAGATCAGCTGCTTCGTACTGCCGCTGCACTCCACTAGTGACCCCGTTCTCCATCACCTGCTGCCTCTCGTGGCTCTTTTCATCACTAATCGCTGCACTGTCACCCATAACCTCTTCACTTTCCACTTGCGGTTTTTCACTTCCACTGCTATTAAATCTTTATCTCCACTCAGAATAACACTCTCCACGATAAATCGCTTATCCAGCCACCGATTAAACTCACTTCCACGTTTGCAGCTTTCCTCTGAACAAATTCCCAATCGATTTTTCTCTACCACGATCCGACTCGATTCGCGAGCACAACCCTTCTCCACTCTATTCTCTTCTATAAACAACAGTTGAATTTTCGACTGTTGATAATTCAATTATTAATTTTCTTCAATTTTCAGCAGTTGAAAATAAATTTTCTCCAATTTTCAACAGTTGAATATTCAATTTTCTCCAATTTCCAAGAGTTGAATATTAAATTTTCTTCAATTTTCAACAATTGAAAATTCCATTTGCAATTTTCTTTAATTCAGAAGAGTTGAAAATTCCATTTGCAATTTTCTTCAATTCAGAAGAGTTGAAAATTCAATTATCTTCAATTTCCAACAGTTAATAATCCAATTTTCCATTCTCTTAAATTTTCAACAGTTAAATGTTCTATTGTTGATAATTCAATAATCAATTTTCTTCAATTTTCAACAGTTGAAAATAAATTTTCTCCAATTTTCAACAGTTGTAAATTCAAATTTCCATTTCTTCCATTTAGAACATCTAAAAATTCAATTTTCAACAGTTAATAATCCAATTTTCAATTTTCTTCAATTTTCAAAAGTTAAATTTTCTACTGTTGATAATTGAATTCTTAATTTTCTTCAATTTTCAGCAGTAGAAAATAAATTTTCTCCAATTTTCAACAGTTGAATATTCAATTTTCTTCAATTTAGAACAGCTGAAAATTATATTTTCAATTTTCTTCAATTTAAAACAACTGAAAATCCAATTTTCAATTTCCTTTAATTTAGAACAGCTGAAAATTCCATGTTGATTTTTCTCCAATTTAGAACAACTGAAAATTCAATTATCAACAATTGACTTTTTAGCATTCTTCAATTTAAAACAACTGATTTTTCAAATGTTGAAATTGAAGGAAATTGTCAATTGAATTTTCAACTGTTGTAAATTCAACTGTTGAAAATTCAAATATTAATTTCATTCAATTTTTAACAGTCAATAATTAACCAATTTCAATTCTCTTCAATATTCAACAGTTAATTTTCTGCGGTTTATAATTCAATTATTAATTTTCTTCAATTTTCGGCAGTTGAAAATAAATTTTCAACAGTCGAATATTCAATTTTCTTCAATTTTCAAGAGTTGAAAATTGTATTTTCAAATTTCTTCAACTCAGAACAGTTAATAATTCAATTTTCAACAAATGAATTTTTAGTTTCCTTAATCTTAAAAAATATATTTTCAATTGTTGAAATTGAAGGAAATTGATAATTAAATTTCTGGACTGAAATGTTTATTTATTAAATTCGCATGTTAAATTCCTAGCTCGGAAATTGAAAAGAATCTCACTGTTGTAAATTCAACTGTTGAAAATTGAAATATCAATTTTCATCAATTCTCAACAGTTGAGAATCCAATTTTCAATTCTCTTTAATTTTCAACGATTGAAAATAAACTTCCTCTCATTTTTAACAGTTGAATATTGAATTTTCTTCAATTTAGAGCAGCTGAAAATTCAATTTTCGACCAATTTTCAACAGTTAGTAATCCAATTTTCAATTCTCTTCGATTTTCAACAGTTTGAATTTCTACTGTTGATAATTCAATTACCAATAATTTGCTGCAATTATTAACAGTTGAAAATACATTTTTTCCCATTTTCAACAGCTGAATAATAAATTTTCTTCAATTTTCAAAACAGTTGAAAATTAAATTTACAATTTTCTCCAATCCCGAAAGGAAAATGTCTTGAAGGCATAATAAAAACATCGAACCGCTGAAAATTGAATTTTCAACAGTTAATAATCCAATTTTCAATTCTTTCCCATTTTCAACAGTTAAATGTCCTACTGTTGATAATTCAATTATCAATTTTCTTCAATCTTCAACAGTCGAAAATAAATTTTCTCCAATTTTCAACAGTTTAATATTTAATCTTCTTCAACTTCAACAGCTGAATATTCAACTTGCAATTTTTCCAATTTAGAACAGCTGGAAATTATATTTTTCAACAGTTAATAATCCAATTTTCAATTCTCCTCAATTTTCAATATGTAGTTAAGTTTTCTACTGTTGATATTTCAATTCTTAATTTTCTTCAATTTTCAGCAGTAGAAAATAAATTTTCTCCAATTTTCAACAGTTGAATATTCAATTTTCTTCAATTTTCAACAGTTGAAAATTCAAATTTCAATTTTCTTCAATTTAGAACAGATGATAATTCAATTTCTAACAAATGAATTTTTAGTTTTCTTAATTTTAAAACAAAAAAATTTTCAAATGTTGAAATTGAAGGAAATTTATAATTAAATTTATGGACTGAAATGTTTATTTATTAAATTCGCATGTTGAATTCCAAGCTCGGAAATTGAAAAGAATCCAACTATTGTAAATTCAACTGTTGAAAATTCAAATATCAATGTTCATCAATTTTCAACAGTTGATAAACCAATTTTCAATTCTCTTTAATTTTCAACAGTTGAAAATAAATTTTCTCCCATTTTTAACAGTTGAATATTGAATTTTCTTCAATTTAGAACAGCTGAAAATTCAATTTTGGACCAATTTTCAACAGTCAACAATCCAATTTTCAATTCTCTTCTGTTCAACTAATAATCAATTTTCTTCAATTTTCAAAACAGTTAAAAATTAAATTTACAATTTTCTTCCATTAATAATCCAATTTTCAATTCTCTTCAATTTTCAACAGTTAAATGTTCTACTGTTGATAATTCAATGCTCGATTTTCTTTAATTTTCAACAGTTGAATATTCTATTTTCTTCCATTTTCATCAGTTTAAAATTCAATTTTCCTAAATTTAGAACAGTTAAAAATTCATTTTTCAATAACTGAATTTGTAGTTTTCTTCAATTTAAAACAACTGAATTTTCGAATGTTGAAATTGAAGAAAATTTCATTTTCAACTACTAAATCCAACTCTTGAAAATTGAAGGAAATTGATCTTCAAAATATTTCCCATAATCCAGAATATTTTCTATTTAAAAAAATATCATAATAATTAAATCGTGATACTTTTTGGCGGGAAAATTATTTTAGCTTTAAAGTTTTATTTAAATCCTAAATAGTTTATTTTGAAATCGATCAAGTAAACATTTGTAAATTTTGTATTGTTAAGATTTAAAAATAAAATTTAAGACGTAATTTAAAATTTTACGATTCAAACTCAAGACTACTTTCCGTTCGGAAATTTTCCGCGTAATTCAAATATTATATTTTCAAATGTAGCATATTTGAAAAAAAGGGGAAAAAAGGGAAATTTTTCAATAAAGTGAAATAAAAATTGTGCAAAATAGTATTTCAGAGGAATGAAGAAGGTATAAAATGGCAATTCAGCAAAATAAAAATTACGTAAAATAGTATTTCCGTAGAATAAAAACGAGAAATAAAATTATGTAAAATAGTGATTCAGTCACACGATTTTCGGAAAAATAAATATTACGTAAAATAGAATTTGGGGAATACTCATGGGGTTTCATTAAAATAATAGTAACTAAAATTAATTTTTTTTTTACTAGACTCTCGATTGTCAATTTCTGCAAGGAAGATAGTCTCTATAATGAAGGACTTAGGCCTTTGTTGTATTCTACTAAAGATGCAAGTCTGCACGCAATTGGCTGGAGAAGATGTGGAGAGAATATAAGTTATTACAAAAATGACTCCTCGTAAGTGATTTTTCAATTTAGGTATCAAATTTTTAGAAGAGTTAAAAAGAAAAATGAAGCAAAAGTGACAAATTTCAGAGACGAGGAGAAGGAACGACATACACTAACGTTCAATATTTACTTTCCTCATGATAGAGACACTGTCTATTTAGCTCATTCTTATCCATATACCTATACCGATTTACAGGTAATATTACAATTTATTATGATACATCCATATTGAAAGATTAAAAGAACCTCTCTCG
>CAKNXH010073754.1:0-11496 GCA_932178445.1 Andricus quercusramuli | reverse complement strand
AATTTTCAACAAAATACATGAATTTTCAATCAAATTGTTGAATTTTCAACTAAAAAAGATCAATTTTTAACCGAAAATAGAATAATTGAATTTTCAATTAAAAAAGTAATTCCCAACTATTACGAGAAGAATTTTTAACAAAATAGTTAAATTTTCAACCGAAGAGATGAATCTCCTACCAAAAAATAATTGTTTAACAAAGTGGTTCAACATTCAAGTAAGTAGTTGAATTTTTAACCAAAACAGATGAAATATCAACGAAAAAAAAAAATAGTTGATATTTGAATCAAAAATATAATTCTTTTAAAGCCAAAAAAGTCGAATTCAACCAAAGAAAACGAATTTTCAACAGAATAGTTCCACTTTCAAGAAAAGAGATTAATTTTATATAAAAAAAATAGTTCATTTTTCAACCCGAAAACATTTTCATTTTAAGTAAAAAAAGTTCAATTTAGTCAAAAAATACGAATCATAAGCACATAGTTGAACTTTCAACTACAATTAATTAATATTTAATCAATTATAGATTAATTTTTAACCAAAAAGATAGATTTTCAGCCAAGAAGAATAATTTTCTACCAAAAAACCGACTTCTCAACAAAAAACAGGAATTCCAAATCAAGTAGTTGAATTTTCAACTAAAAAATATCAATTCTCAACCAAAAGTAGAGAAAGATGCATTCTGAACGAAAAAATGTAATAGATCATATTTCAACCAGAAAATATGTTAATTTTTATTCACATCCGTTCTTTTGATCTAGCGTATACGAATTTTTCCACAAAATATATCAATTTTCAACCACATGATTGAATTTTCAACTAAAAATCATCCATGTTTAACCAAAAATGGAATAGTTGAATATTCAGTCAGAGAAATTAATTTTTAACAAAAAAGAAACGAATTTGAATATATTGAATTATTATTGAATTTTATATTGATATTGAAATATTGTTAAATTATATTGAATTATTGCATTTTTTTTAAATATATGAATTTTTATATATGTATTGAATTTTTAAGTAAAAAAGATTACTTTCCAACCAAGGAAAAACGAATTTTCACTCAAATAGAGGATTTTTTAACTAAAAAAGATGAATTCTCCACGAAAAAATGTAATAGTTGATATTTTAAACAGAAAATATTTTTATTTTGAATAAAGTCAGGTCAATTCAAACAAAAAATACGAGTTTTCAACAAAATATATGATTTTTTAATCAAACAGTTGAATTTTTAACTAAAAAAGATCAGTTTTCAACCAAAAGTGGAATAGTTTAATTTTCAGCTTAAAATATTAATTTTGAACTAAAAAAATGAATTTTCTACAAAAAAGTTTAATTTTCCACCAAGGAGACGAAACGAAAAATTTAATAGTTTATATTCCAACCAAGAAATATAAATTTTCTACCAAAAAAGAAGAGTAAAGAAGAATGATATTCTGCCAAAAAAGACTTATCGACAAAATACAGAAATTTAATATCATTTTTTAACCAAAAGTGGACTAGTTAAATTGGCAGTCCAAAATATTAATTTGAAACAGAAAAAAACGAATTTTCAATAAAAATTCTAACAAAAAAAATAAATTCTCAACGAAAAAAAATGTAATAGATGATATTTCAACCAGAAAATATATTAATTTTAAGTAAAAATAGTTAAATGAAACGAAAAAATACGAATTTGCAACAAAAAATATAAATTTTCAACCACATAGTTGAATTTTCATATAAGAATAATTAATATTCAACCGAAAATGGAATAGTTAAACTTTCAGTTACAAAAAAAATTTTTTTTTAAATAGTTAAATTTTCCACCAAGGATATAAAACAAAAAATTTAATAGTTGATATATCAACCAAAAAAGTGAATTTTCGACATAAATATAAGAATTTCCAACCACATAGTTGAATTTTCAACTGAAAATCATTCATATTTAACCGAAAATGGAACAGTTAAATATTCAGTTAAAAAATGAATTTTTAACAAGAAAGAACGAATTTGAATTTAAAATTTGGAAAAAGTGAATTTTCAACAAAAATATTGAATTTTCAAGTAAAAAAGATTAATTCTGTACCAAAAATTAAATAGTTAATTTTTCAGTATAAACGATTACTTTACAACCAAGGAAAAACGAATTTCCACTCAAATAGTGAATTCATTTAATAAAAAAGAAGAATTCTTAACGAAAAAATGTAATAGTGGTTGAATTTTCATCTTAAAAAAAAAAAAAAAAAAACAGTTTGAGATACATTATATATATAACAGAATAGATAAATTTTTAGTTAAAAATATTAATTTTGGACAAAACAAAAAAAAAAGAATTTTTGTCAAAATTGTTATTTTTTCAAGGAAATATATAAATTTTCAAGTTAATTACGAATCCAGGGTACACAGCGCAATAGGAGCTCAAAAAAGGGGAAATAGGGTAATTTTCTCACGAAAAATGGGAAAAATAGGGGAAAGATTAAACATTTATTTTTACATGTCGAAAAGAAAAAACAATCTTTTTATAATAAATGTTACATTAAAAAAAATGTTCAATGATTTTTCAATGATTTCTGCCATTAAAGAATTTATTTTTGAAAATTGGATACTAATAATACTAATGATTAAAAAAAAGCCTCATTTAAATTTTCTCTTAAATGTACTAAAACATGTTTTTTGCATTGATTCGAACCTGAAATTTCTTCAGCGTGAATCAAAGAAACATGTTATTATTTTTTATTCATGAGAAACATTTTTTCCGTGGTGTTTATAACGTTCCAAAATCGCAAAAAAGATAGGAAATTCCAAAAATCCTAACTCACGACACCATTTTTTTCCGGAAAACCAAAATAAAAATAAGATAAGTTTTGAAAAAATAGTTAAATTGTTGAATTAAGAACATCAATTTTTAATCAAAAATGGAATAGTTACGTTTTCGTTTCGAAAAATTGATTTTCAATTGAAAAAAAAAGAATTTTCGCCCAAATTGTTGAATGTTGAAGCCTGAAAGAAGATTTTCTACAATGCAGTTGATTTTTCAACACAAAAATATGAATTTTCAATTAAAAAGTTAATTTTCAACCAAAAATTAAAATTTTTATTTAAAAAAAAAACTAGTTTTTAACACACACAAAAAAACTGTAACTGTAATTATGAATTTTTAACTAAAAATTAAGAATTTTTTTTAAATTACATCAATTTTTAACCGAATATTTGAATTTTCAAAATAAAAGAGATCAATTTGAACCAAAAATGGAATTGCTACATTTTCAGTTGAAAAAACTAATTCTCAAATGAAAAAACCAATTTGCTACCAAATTATTGAATTTTTGAGCAAAAAAAAAAGAACTTTCTACAATATATTTGAATTTTTAACTCAAAAATATAAGCTTTCAATACAAAAAATAATTTTCAATCAAAAATTGCAATTTTCAGTTGGGAAAAATGAATTTTTAACAAAGTAGTTTGATTTTCAACCCAAGAGAAAGTTTTTCAACAAAATAAATATATTTTCAACCAAATAGTTAAATTTTTAACCAACTTTCCGCCAAAAAATACAATTTTTGAACGAAATTTGAACCTGCAACTTGCTTTGAAATGTTTCATCTTCAAATTTTTTTAAAGAGTATTTATTTTTAATGGTCTGCACTTGAAACGTTTACCTTATTTATTCATAAATAATTTATTGAAGTGCTATAATTGCTTTAATAATTATGCAATAATGGGTACAATTTCAAATATCGTATATTTAAAGAGAAAAGGGGAAAAAAGGGAAGTTTTTTGAGAATAGGGGGAAAAAGGGGAATTTCAAGAAAAAAGGGGAAACTAAGAAAAAAGGGGAAGACTGTGTACCCTGTGAATCTGTCACAAAAAAATTAATGTTAACTTTCTACAAAAAAAACGACTTCTCAAAAAAAAAAAGGAATTTTCAATCAACTAGTTGAATTTTCGAATAAAAAATATCAATTTTCAACCAAAAGTAGAATAGATAAATTTTCAGTTTACAAAAAATATTAATTTTGAAAAAAAGAACATATTTTTAACAGAATAGTTGACATTAATTAAATTAATTTTAAATCGGAACAGTTCAATTCAACTAAAAAATACAAATTTTCAACAAAATATATAAATTTTCAACCACATAGTTGGACTTTCACATTAAAAAAATTAATATTCAACCAAAAATGAAATAGTTAAATTTTTCAGTTAAAAAAATTAATTTTCAGCAAAAAAAACGAATTAAAAAAAAATAGTTAAATTTTTCACCAAGGATATAAAACTAAAAATGTAATAGTTGATATTTAAAACCAAAAAGATTAAATTTCAATAACATAGTTGAATTTTCAAGTAAAAATCATTCATATTTAACCAAAAATATAATGGTTGAATATTTAGTTTAAAACATTAATTTTCATCAAAGAAAAAAAAACGAATTTGAATTAAAAATTTTGAGAAAAAAAAACAAACAAATTTTCAACCAAAATATTGAATTTTCAAGTCAAAAATATTAATTTTCTATAATAAAAACGTGAAAACATATCCTCAAACTCGAAAATAAATTCGCGATAGGTTATATGTTATATTATTTATTGAAGAGAATTTTTTGCAGAAAAATATAAAAAATGCGCAAAGTAGATTTTAATCAAATTTTTAAAAGTGTACGATTATAAATTTCAAGAGTGAAAAATTATGAACTATGTAAGATATTTCAATCTTAAAAAATAGAACAATAATTCGAGTAAAATAGGCTTAAAAAGCTCAAAATTAAAAATGTAAGTTACGTAACTTCCTAAAAATTGGAATTTATTAACTATAAATATAATAAAAAATCGCGATTATTGTCGAATAATAGATTTTAGAGGTAGAAGAATAGATAAAAACAAAAAAATGTTTTGAATAAAAAACAATATCTTAAAAGTTCATAACATTTCAATAAACCCTAGAAAAATCCTTAAATTTTTCCAAATTTTATAAAATCCTCGATCAAAATTTGTTTCAATCGAAGTAAACCTATCTTCAAATTGCAGATTTCAAACATAAAAATATTAATTTCGATATCAAACACAACAAAACATAAAAACATAACCTCAAACTCGAAAATATAATCCCAGAAGGTTATATTACTTATTAAAGAGTATATTTTACACAAAAATAAATAATAAACTAAACATGAATATAACAAATAATTATAATTATTTGCGAGTAATAAATAAATGTAATAGAAAGTAAATAAAAATTCTGAACTGTCACTTGTCAACTCGTTTCTAGGAAATAAATAGTGAAAGATTGAGAGATAGATTCATTTTTTATAATTACCAGTCTTTTTTTCTCTTTTGAAAAGTCCCAGAGTTTGATATAAAATTCGCACTTTTTTTAGGAGTTTAAAAACACTTAAAAAACAACAACCTTCTCTGCCACTGGAAGAAGAGCGACTGACGTGGAAGACGCCATGTTGAATTTCATGCGCAGATATCATGCGCAGAAATCCCCGGCCGGCCATCTATGCATTTCCGGTATTTAAATTTAAGATTCTGAGGAATGTATACCTACCGTGAGACCGGATGTGCAACAAGAGAAAATGAACTCAGGTAATTGCATATAATATCTTTGCAATCGGCAGTAAAAAGTGCCCTTGAAAACATGATTTATTCAATTTTGAATAATTCATCACGAAAATAGTTTTAATTAATATCATTATTATTAAAATAAAATAACATTTAAAATTAACAAATAATGAAAGATTGTTTTATTGATTATTTATAAAATATATTATAACATATAATTTTTAGTTATTAAAAAGTCCATGGCGCCATTTTCGAATATTATTGAATAAAATTGTCAAATTTTCAACAAAATAAATGGACTTTTAACCAAATAAAAAATAAAATGAAAAAAAATAAATAAAAATAAAAAATAGAAAAGATCAATTTTCCACGAAAAATGGAATAATTATATTAAATAATTTTTTCTGAAAAATAGATCATCACCTTTCGCTCCGCTGGGAATCGAACCACAGGACTACTGATATAGTTCCATTTAGTCTGAAAAGAAGTTAAATATTTTCTTTTATTCTCTTATGATAATACAGATTCCTTGAAAAATGGAATAGTTAAATTTACAGTTAACAAATTAATCAATAAATAATATTTTTATTATTATTATTTTCTATTATTTTTATTATTTCATTTTATTATTTTTTATTATATTATTATTTTATTATTAATGAATTAATAAACAAAAAAAATTAATTCCCCACCAAAAAGATGAATTTTTAACTAAAATGAAAAATTTAAAAAAAAAATTATTTTAACAAAATTGTTGAATTTTCTACAGAGCAAATTAATTTTTACCTAAAAGAGATGAATTTTTAACAAAAAATGTGATAATTGATATTTCAAAAAAAAATTGTTTGACAAATTTTAAATTTTATACAAATTAGATTAATTTGTAACCAAATAATTCTATTTTCAACCAAAAACATGAATTTTCAACCGAGAAGATTAATTTTTCACAAAAAAAAAAAATACGAATTTTCCACAAAATACATCAATTTTGAGCTAAAATAGATACATTTTTAACAAAAAATGGAATGGTCCCATTTCAAATTAAAAAATTAATTTTTTACAAAAAAAAGGGAATTTTCCAAAAAATACTTAAATTTTCAACCAAACGGATAAATTCTGGAATAAAATGATTTATCTCAAAATTTTGGACGAAACGTGTGCATTTTTAACAAAAAAAGGTAGTTTTCAAAAAAATAGTTGAATTTTCAAAACAAAAAGAAAAATTTTCGACAAAAAATGATGTCATAAATTTTGAATTTTCTACAAATTAGAATAATTCGTCAGCAAATAATTCAATTTTCAACCAAAAATATAAAATAGTTACATTTTTAATGGAAAATTTAATTTTTTATTAAACTAAAGCAAATTAAAAAAAATTCTTAAATTTTAAAGCGAACTAAAATTATTTATCTACAAATTCTTGACAAAAAGAAGTAAATTTTCAAGAAAACAGTTAATTTTCAAGCAAATAGTTAAATTTTCAAAAAAAAGGAAAAAAAAATTCAACTCAAAAAGACAAATCTTCGTCAAAAAATAATGTTTGCATACATTTTCTACAAATTAGAATAATTCGTAAGCAAATAATTCAATTTTCAACCAAAAATAAAAAATAGTTACATTTTTAGTGGAAAATTTAATTTTTTATTAAACTAAAGCAAATTAAAAAAAATACTTAAATTTTAAAGCGAACTAAAATTATTCATCTCCAAATTCTTGACAAAAACAATTAAATTTTCAACAAAACAGTTAATTTTCAAGCAAATAGTTAAATTTTCAAAAAAAAAAAAAGAAAAAAAATTTCAACTCAAAAAGACAAATCTTCGACAAAAAATAATGTTTTCATAAATTTTCTACAAATTAGATTAATTTGTAACCAAATAATTCAATTTTCAACCAAAAACATGAATTTTCAACCGAAAAGCTTAATTTTCTACCTAAAAAGACAAATTTTCTAAAAAATACATGAATTTTGAACTAAAATATATACGTTTTCAACAAAAAATGGAATAGTCACATTTCAAATTAAAAAATTAATTTTCTTACGAAAAAAACCAATTCCCCCAAAAATATTTAAATTTTTAATCTAACAGATAAATTTTGAAATAAAATTATTTATCTCAAAATTTTTGACATAACGCGTGAATTTGTCAAAAAACGATAGTTTTCAAACAAGTGGTTAAGTTTCCAACAAAAAGAAAAATTTTCGACAAAAAATGATGTTATCATAAATTTTGAATTTTCTACAGATTAGAATAATTCGTAAGCAAATAATTCAATTTTCAACCAAAAATAAAAAATAGTTACATTTTTAATGGAAAATTAAATTTTTTATTAAACTAAAGCAAATTTAAAAAAAATAGTTAAATTTCAAAGCGAACTAAAATTATTCATCTCCAAATTTTTGACAAAAACAAGTAAATTTTCAACAAAAAAGTTAATTGTCAAGCAAATTATTAAATTTTCAACTGTAGAAAACGAATTTTCAACCAAAAAACTCAAGTTTTTACAAAATTGTTACATTTTCTACAAATTAGATCATTTTTAACCAAATAATTCAATTTTAAACAAAAACATGAATTTTCAAGCGAGAAGATTAATTTTCTACAAAATACATAAACTTTCAACTAAAAAAGATAATTTTTCAATCAAAAATGGAATAGTTACTTTTTCAAATGTAAAAAATTATTTTTCTTACCAGAAAAGTGAATTAAAAAAAAAATAGTTAAATTTTCAACCGAGTAAATAAATTTTCAACTGAAAATATTTATCACCAAATTTTTGACCAAATTTTCAGGTCAAAACATTAAGTTTAAAAAAATATATTAAGGTGAACATTCCTGAGGAAAATATTATGAAAGCGATAAGACTGGGATTTCAAGAAGGTTCAAGGCCAATACTAGTTTCCTTTGCAAATGAGGAATGTAAAAGTGCGATTTTCCAAAATGCCAAAAACTTACGATCCATGAATATAACGTTCTCGAACGATCTCACAAAAACACAGAGGATTGACAGACAAAAACAATACAATACGCTTCTGCAATTTAAAAAACAACTGGAACAACGAGGAAAAACAGCAATTATTAAAGGGAACAAAATAATAGTAGATGATAACCGTTATGATATCAAAGCAATCAAAGACTACCTCGATCCCGGTAATCTAGAAGAATGCGATAATGATAGTGTTTACAATGCAGACAGTGATGAGTCTACAACCTCCAGAAATTCTAC
Source organism: Andricus quercusramuli (assembly GCA_932178445.1). Classification (NCBI taxonomy): domain Eukaryota; kingdom Metazoa; phylum Arthropoda; class Insecta; order Hymenoptera; family Cynipidae; genus Andricus; species Andricus quercusramuli. Next base: position 2,725 of record CAKNXH010073754.1, on the reverse strand, counting down.
AGCTAGCCGAAAAAGAGGGAGACCACAAGGCTCTAAAAATTTATTGGAAAAGAAGGTTAAAACTCCAAGAACTCAACAGTTTGGAGCTCCAATCAGACAGTTTCTACAAAGTTCAAAGCCCATATGGAAAAAGGCAACCAAGTCACGAAATCATAGCTTAACATAAAAATACAAAATCCACGCATCTTTTTTTGGAATGCTAGAGGCTTCGTCAATTTACCAGATCTCCTTAGTGAAGTGGTCAATGGTGATATTATTTGCATCTGTGAAACTTGGCTTATGACAGCGCCGTTCATCAATACACAAAAAGGATCCAGGAAATTCAATGTCATATACAGTCCAGCGACAAGAACAGCTACGAGGGGAAGAGCGAAAGGAGGCCTGCTTATCGCCTTTGATGTTTGTAAATATAAAGCGGAAACGCTTCATTTATGCGAAGAATGTATCTTTCTTAAACTAGTAGATGACGATTTCGAATTTATTGTCGGTGCAGTCTACGCCAATCCTACCTCCGATATAAAGCTTTTTCTTACTCAGCTCAATGAAATAACTGATTCAATTCTCTTAAATTACCCTAATCTGCCACTTTTTATAGGGGGAGATTTTAATAGTAGAGTTGCGAATTTAAATCAATTGTATGAGGAGATATTACCTGGGTATGTAGGCATTTGAGAATTTAGATACTGAATTGAATAATAGAGGACAAAGGTTGGTGGAATTCATGGAGAGCATGGGCTGTATTTTACTAAATGGTAGAACCTACAGTGATAATCCTGCGCAATTTACTTTTGTTAACGATAGAGGAAAGTCTACCATTAATTTAGTTTGGGCTAATATAAAAGGAGTCATAAGTATTAAAGACTTGAAAGTACTGCATATTGCCACTGTTTCAGACCACTTTCCGATTGTAGTTACATTAGATACTATTCTGAGAGACATTATTGAAGAACCTAAATTAAAATGGAAAGAAAAATTTGCAGAAAAATATATAGAAATTTTGAATGCTTCTTCTTGTGTTCCACCGACTAATCTTTTGGAATATGCAGACAATCTCGAAAAGATAATTTATGATACTGCATCAAAAGCAGGAATGATTTCGAATTTCAATAAAAAAGTAGGTCTTTCAAAACCCTGGTTTGATACGGAATGTCTAGAATGTAAAAAATCACTGAGAAAAATACTTAAAGATTGTAAAAAGGGGTTGTTTGGTCCTGATTTAGTAACTCTCTATAATAATAAAAAAAAGGAGTACAAAAATCTCTCAATAAAAAAAAAGGAAGCTTACGACCTTACAATTTTAGATAATCTTGCAATGGCTAAAGATTCTAAGACGTTCTGGAAAATAATAAATGGCTATAAATTTAAACCCGTTAGTAAAGACTCGATTGAACTAGAAAGATGGTTTGAATATTTTCAATTAATATATCCCAAACGCAAAGATACAACTTTCACTTTGATAAACAATCATGATTGTAACCCTACCTTAGACTCAACTATTACAGTTGACGAAATTTTAATAAGCCTTCGAAAATGTAAAAGCGGAAAATCAGCAGGACCGGACGGGATCACTTACGAATTTCTCAAAAATTTACCGGGCAACTGGGTGGAAAATGTAAGCTCCCTTTTTAATAAAGTCTTAGAGAAGGAGGAGATTCCAGATTCCTGGGCACAAATACATATAAAAATGATACACAAGAAGGGTGACAGGTCGGACCCGAACAACTACCGACCTATAGCACTGATCAATTGTATCACCAAAGTCTTCACGCAGATTTTAACGCAAAGAATGATAAATTGGGCGGAAAATATGAAATTGTTACCAGAATACCAATCAGGATTCAGAAAGAATCGTAGCTGCCTGGATAATGTTTTCTCCCTCAATGCTTTAATTCAAAACCGACTCAGTTTAGACAGAGGTAAACTTTTTGTCTTATTTGTAGACTTTAGAAGTGCATTTCCTTCGGTAAAACATGATCTTCTATGGAGAAAAATGTATGCGATGGGCACAGGCTCTAAATTTATTAAAATTCTTATCGATTTATATGCTAAAGCAAGTATGTCAGTTAAGGGTAGTGCAGGCACTTCGAGGGCTACTGATGTAACGAGGGGAGTTCTGCAGGGGGAGGTTATGAGTCCGATTCTATTTTCATTATTTTTTGGAGACTTCGAGGAATTTATGAAAGCTGAAGGAATTAGAGGTGTCTCAATAAATCATTTGATAGAAATTCTTATCCTGGCATATGCCGATGATTTAGCTATAACTGCAGACTCCCAAGTTCAAATGAGAAAAATTCTGAAGTGCTTATTTAAATATTGTAATCTTAACGGTCTTCAGGTAAACGAAAGTAAGAGAAAAATTGTTATATTCCAGAAGGGAGGACACGATAATAAAAAAAAATATAAGCCTTTTACCTATGGAAATACTGAAATTGAAATTGTTAGAAATTATACTTATTTAGGAAAACCATTTTTGCAATCTGGAATTTTTTTAAAAGAGGCTCAAACAGCTATCAGTAAGACTAATATTACTCAGGGGGCGACGATCGCACTTCTAAGTAAAATAAAATTAAAGTCGTAGAGACCAATTGAAAGACTTTTTATTAGTCTGGTTGCTAGTACGCTAATGTATGGAGCAGAAGTATGGAGCCTTAGGTACTTGGACGAAATAGAAAGGATACAAACCACGTTTTTCAAAAGAATTTTGCAGGCTCCTTTGAATACACCC
>CAKNXH010073753.1:0-11454 GCA_932178445.1 Andricus quercusramuli | reverse complement strand
AATTTTCAACAAAATACATGAATTTTCAATCAAATTGTTGAATTTTCAACTAAAAAAGATCAATTTTTAACCGAAAATAGAATAATTGAATTTTCAATTAAAAAAGTAATTCCCAACTATTACGAGAAGAATTTTTAACAAAATAGTTAAATTTTCAACCGAAGAGATGAATCTCCTACCAAAAAATAATTGTTTAACAAAGTGGTTCAACATTCAAGTAAGTAGTTGAATTTTTAACCAAAACAGATGAAATATCAACGAAAAAAAAAAATAGTTGATATTTGAATCAAAAATATAATTCTTTTAAAGCCAAAAAAGTCGAATTCAACCAAAGAAAACGAATTTTCAACAGAATAGTTCCACTTTCAAGAAAAGAGATTAATTTTATATAAAAAAAATAGTTCATTTTTCAACCCGAAAACATTTTCATTTTAAGTAAAAAAAGTTCAATTTAGTCAAAAAATACGAATCATAAGCACATAGTTGAACTTTCAACTACAATTAATTAATATTTAATCAATTATAGTTTAATTTTTAACCAAAAAGATAGATTTTCAGCCAAGAAGAATAATTTTCTACCAAAAAACCGACTTCTCAACAAAAAACAGGAATTCCAAATCAAGTAGTTGAATTTTCAACTAAAAAATATCAATTCTCAACCAAAAGTAGAGAAAGATGCATTCTGAACGAAAAAATGTAATAGATCATATTTCAACCAGAAAATATGTTAATTTTTATTCACATCCGTTCTTTTGATCTAGCGTATACGAATTTTTCCACAAAATATATCAATTTTCAACCACATGATTGAATTTTCAACTAAAAATCATCCATGTTTAACCAAAAATGGAATAGTTGAATATTCAGTCAGAGAAATTAATTTTTAACAAAAAAGAAACGAATTTGAATATATTGAATTATTATTGAATTTTATATTGATATTGAAATATTGTTAAATTATATTGAATTATTGCATTTTTTTTAAATATATGAATTTTTATATATGTATTGAATTTTTAAGTAAAAAAGATTACTTTCCAACCAAGGAAAAACGAATTTTCACTCAAATAGTGGATTTTTTAACTAAAAAAATGAATTATCCACGAAGAAATGTAATAGTTGATATTTTAAACAGAAAATATTTTTATTTTTTATAAAACCAGTTCAATTCAACCAAAAAATACAAGTTTTCAACAAAATACATGATTTTTTAATCAAGCAGTTGAATTTTTAACTAAAAAAGATCAGTTTTCAACCAAAAGTGGAATAGTTTAATTTTCAGCTTAAAATATTAATTTTGAACTAAAAAAATGAATTTTCTACAAAAAAGTTTAATTTTCCACCAAGGAGACGAAACGAAAAATTTAATAGTTTATATTCCAACCAAGAAATATAAATTTTCTACCAAAAAAGAAGAGTAAAGAAGAATGATATTCTGCCAAAAAAGACTTATCGACAAAATACAGAAATTTAATATCATTTTTTAACCAAAAGTGGACTAGTTAAATTGGCAGTCCAAAATATTAATTTGAAACAGAAAAAAACGAATTTTCAATAAAAATTCTAACAAAAAAAATAAATTCTCAACGAAAAAAAATGTAATAGGTGATATTTCAACCAGAAAATATATTAATTTTAAGTAAAAATAGTTAAATGAAACGAAAAAATACGAATTTGCAACAAAAAATATAAATTTTCAACCACATAGTTGAATTTTCATATAAGAATAATTAATATTCAACCGAAAATGGAATAGTTAAACTTTCAGTTACAAAAAATAATCTTCAAACCAAAAAAAGAATTAAAAAAAATACTTAAAATTTCCACCAAGGATATAAAACAAAAAATGTAATAGTTGATAGATCAACCAAAAAAAGTTAATTTTCAACTGAATATCATTCATATTTAGCGAAAAATGGAACAGTTCAATATTCAGTTAAAAAATGAATTTTTAACAAAAAAGAACGAATTTGAATTAAAAATTTTGAAAAAATGAATTTTTAAGTCAAAAAGATTAATTCTGTACCAAAAATTAAATAGTTAATTTTTCAGTATAAACGATTACTTTACAACCAAGGAAAAACGAATTTCCACTCAAATAGTGAATTCATTTAATAAAAAAGAAGAATTCTTAACGAAAAAATGTAATAGTGGTTGAATTTTCATCTTAAAAAAAAAAAAAAAAAAACAGTTTGAGATACATTATATATATAACAGAATAGATAAATTTTTAGTTAAAAATATTAATTTTGGACAAAACAAAAAAAAAAGAATTTTTGTCAAAATTGTTATTTTTTCAAGGAAATATATAAATTTTCAAGTTAATTACGAATCCAGGGTACACAGCGCAATAGGAGCTCAAAAAAGGGGAAATAGGGTAATTTTCTCACGAAAAATGGGAAAAATAGGGGAAAGATTAAACATTTATTTTTACATGTCGAAAAGAAAAAACAATCTTTTTATAATAAATGTTACATTAAAAAAAATGTTCAATGATTTTTCAATGATTTCTGCCATTAAAGAATTTATTTTTGAAAATTGGATACTAATAATACTAATGATTAAAAAAAAGCCTCATTTAAATTTTCTCTTAAATGTACTAAAACATGTTTTTTGCATTGATTCGAACCTGAAATTTCTTCAGCGTGAATCAAAGAAACATGTTATTATTTTTTATTCATGAGAAACATTTTTTCCGTGGTGTTTATAACGTTCCAAAATCGCAAAAAAGATAGGAAATTCCAAAAATCCTAACTCACGACACCATTTTTTTCCGGAAAACCAAAATAAAAATAAGATAAGTTTTGAAAAAATAGTTAAATTGTTGAATTAAGAACATCAATTTTTAATCAAAAATGGAATAGTTACGTTTTCGTTTCGAAAAATTGATTTTCAATTGAAAAAAAAAGAATTTTCGCCCAAATTGTTGAATGTTGAAGCCTGAAAGAAGATTTTCTACAATGCAGTTGATTTTTCAACACAAAAATATGAATTTTCAATTAAAAAGTTAATTTTCAACCAAAAATTAAAATTTTTATTTAAAAAAAAAACTAGTTTTTAACACACACAAAAAAACTGTAACTGTAATTATGAATTTTTAACTAAAAATTAAGAATTTTTTTTAAATTACATCAATTTTTAACCGAATATTTGAATTTTCAAAATAAAAGAGATCAATTTGAACCAAAAATGGAATTGCTACATTTTCAGTTGAAAAAACTAATTCTCAAATGAAAAAACCAATTTGCTACCAAATTATTGAATTTTTGAGCAAAAAAAAAAGAACTTTCTACAATATATTTGAATTTTTAACTCAAAAATATAAGCTTTCAATACAAAAAATAATTTTCAATCAAAAATTGCAATTTTCAGTTGGGAAAAATGAATTTTTAACAAAGTAGTTTGATTTTCAACCCAAGAGAAAGTTTTTCAACAAAATAAATATATTTTCAACCAAATAGTTAAATTTTTAACCAACTTTCCGCCAAAAAATACAATTTTTGAACGAAATTTGAACCTGCAACTTGCTTTGAAATGTTTCATCTTCAAATTTTTTTAAAGAGTATTTATTTTTAATGGTCTGCACTTGAAACGTTTACCTTATTTATTCATAAATAATTTATTGAAGTGCTATAATTGCTTTAATAATTATGCAATAATGGGTACAATTTCAAATATCGTATATTTAAAGAGAAAAGGGGAAAAAAGGGAAGTTTTTTGAGAATAGGGGGAAAAAGGGGAATTTCAAGAAAAAAGGGGAAACTAAGAAAAAAGGGGAAGACTGTGTACCCTGTGAATCTGTCACAAAAAAATTAATGTTAACTTTCTACAAAAAAAACGACTTCTCAAAAAAATACAGGAATTTTCAATCAACTAGTTGAATTTTCGAATAAAAAATATCAATTTTCAACCAAAAGTAGAATAGATAAATTTTCAGTTTACAAAAAATATTAATTTTGAAAAAAAGAACATATTTTTAACAGAATAGTTGACATTAATTAAATTAATTTTAAATCGGAACAGTTCAATTCAACTAAAAAATACAAATTTTCAACAAAATATATAAATTTTCAACCACATAGTTGGACTTTCACATTAAAAAAATTAATATTCAACCAAAAATGAAATAGTTAAATTTTTCAGTTAAAAAAATTAATTTTCAGCAAAAAAAACGAATTAAAAAAAAATAGTTAAATTTTTCACCAAGGATATAAAACTAAAAATGTAATAGTTGATATTTAAAACCAAAAAGATTAAATTTCAATAACATAGTTGAATTTTCAAGTAAAAATCATTCATATTTAACCAAAAATATAATGGTTGAATATTTAGTTTAAAACATTAATTTTCATCAAAGAAAAAAAAACGAATTTGAATTAAAAATTTTGAGAAAAAAAAACAAACAAATTTTCAACCAAAATATTGAATTTTCAAGTCAAAAATATTAATTTTCTATAATAAAAACGTGAAAACATATCCTCAAACTCGAAAATAAATTCGCGATAGGTTATATGTTATATTATTTATTGAAGAGAATTTTTTGCAGAAAAATATAAAAAATGCGCAAAGTAGATTTTAATCAAATTTTTAAAAGTGTACGATTATAAATTTCAAGAGTGAAAAATTATGAACTATGTAAGATATTTCAATCTTAAAAAATAGAACAATAATTCGAGTAAAATAGGCTTAAAAAGCTCAAAATTAAAAATGTAAGTTACGTAACTTCCTAAAAATTGGAATTTATTAACTATAAATATAATAAAAAATCGCGATTATTGTCGAATAATAGATTTTAGAGGTAGAAGAATAGATAAAAACAAAAAAATGTTTTGAATAAAAAACAATATCTTAAAAGTTCATAACATTTCAATAAACCCTAGAAAAATCCTTAAATTTTTCCAAATTTTATAAAATCCTCGATCAAAATTTGTTTCAATCGAAGTAAACCTATCTTCAAATTGCAGATTTCAAACATAAAAATATTAATTTCGATATCAAACACAACAAAACATAAAAACATAACCTCAAACTCGAAAATATAATCCCAGAAGGTTATATTACTTATTAAAGAGTATATTTTACACAAAAATAAATAATAAACTAAACATGAATATAACAAATAATTATAATTATTTGCGAGTAATAAATAAATGTAATAGAAAGTAAATAAAAATTCTGAACTGTCACTTGTCAACTCGTTTCTAGGAAATAAATAGTGAAAGATTGAGAGATAGATTCATTTTTTATAATTACCAGTCTTTTTTTCTCTTTTGAAAAGTCCCAGAGTTTGATATAAAATTCGCACTTTTTTTAGGAGTTTAAAAACACTTAAAAAACAACAACCTTCTCTGCCACTGGAAGAAGAGCGACTGACGTGGAAGACGCCATGTTGAATTTCATGCGCAGATATCATGCGCAGAAATCCCCGGCCGGCCATCTATGCATTTCCGGTATTTAAATTTAAGATTCTGAGGAATGTATACCTACCGTGAGACCGGATGTGCAACAAGAGAAAATGAACTCAGGTAATTGCATATAATATCTTTGCAATCGGCAGTAAAAAGTGCCCTTGAAAACATGATTTATTCAATTTTGAATAATTCATCACGAAAATAGTTTTAATTAATATCATTATTATTAAAATAAAATAACATTTAAAATTAACAAATAATGAAAGATTGTTTTATTGATTATTTATAAAATATATTATAACATATAATTTTTAGTTATTAAAAAGTCCATGGCGCCATTTTCGAATATTATTGAATAAAATTGTCAAATTTTCAACAAAATAAATGGACTTTTAACCAAATAAAAAATAAAATGAAAAAAAATAAATAAAAATAAAAAATAGAAAAGATCAATTTTCCACGAAAAATGGAATAATTATATTAAATAATTTTTTCTGAAAAATAGATCATCACCTTTCGCTCCGCTGGGAATCGAACCACAGGACTACTGATATAGTTCCATTTAGTCTGAAAAGAAGTTAAATATTTTCTTTTATTCTCTTATGATAATACAGATTCCTTGAAAAATGGAATAGTTAAATTTACAGTTAACAAATTAATCAATAAATAATATTTTTATTATTATTATTTTCTATTATTTTTATTATTTCATTTTATTATTTTTTATTATATTATTATTTTATTATTAATGAATTAATAAACAAAAAAAATTAATTCCCCACCAAAAAGATGAATTTTTAACTAAAATGAAAAATTTAAAAAAAAAATTATTTTAACAAAATTGTTGAATTTTCTACAGAGCAAATTAATTTTTACCTAAAAGAGATGAATTTTTAACAAAAAATGTGATAATTGATATTTCAAAAAAAAATTGTTTGACAAATTTTAAATTTTATACAAATTAGATTAATTTGTAACCAAATAATTCTATTTTCAACCAAAAACATGAATTTTCAACCGAGAAGATTAATTTTTCACAAAAAAAAAAAATACGAATTTTCCACAAAATACATCAATTTTGAGCTAAAATAGATACATTTTTAACAAAAAATGGAATGGTCCCATTTCAAATTAAAAAATTAATTTTTTACAAAAAAAAGGGAATTTTCCAAAAAATACTTAAATTTTCAACCAAACGGATAAATTCTGGAATAAAATGATTTATCTCAAAATTTTGGACGAAACGTGTGCATTTTTAACAAAAAAAGGTAGTTTTCAAAAAAATAGTTGAATTTTCAAAACAAAAAGAAAAATTTTCGACAAAAAATGATGTCATAAATTTTGAATTTTCTACAAATTAGAATAATTCGTCAGCAAATAATTCAATTTTCAACCAAAAATATAAAATAGTTACATTTTTAATGGAAAATTTAATTTTTTATTAAACTAAAGCAAATTAAAAAAAATTCTTAAATTTTAAAGCGAACTAAAATTATTTATCTACAAATTCTTGACAAAAAGAAGTAAATTTTCAAGAAAACAGTTAATTTTCAAGCAAATAGTTAAATTTTCAAAAAAAAGGAAAAAAAAATTCAACTCAAAAAGACAAATCTTCGTCAAAAAATAATGTTTGCATACATTTTCTACAAATTAGAATAATTCGTAAGCAAATAATTCAATTTTCAACCAAAAATAAAAAATAGTTACATTTTTAGTGGAAAATTTAATTTTTTATTAAACTAAAGCAAATTAAAAAAAATACTTAAATTTTAAAGCGAACTAAAATTATTCATCTCCAAATTCTTGACAAAAACAATTAAATTTTCAACAAAACAGTTAATTTTCAAGCAAATAGTTAAATTTTCAAAAAAAAAAAAAGAAAAAAAATTTCAACTCAAAAAGACAAATCTTCGACAAAAAATAATGTTTTCATAAATTTTCTACAAATTAGATTAATTTGTAACCAAATAATTCAATTTTCAACCAAAAACATGAATTTTCAACCGAAAAGCTTAATTTTCTACCTAAAAAGACAAATTTTCTAAAAAATACATGAATTTTGAACTAAAATATATACGTTTTCAACAAAAAATGGAATAGTCACATTTCAAATTAAAAAATTAATTTTCTTACGAAAAAAACCAATTCCCCCAAAAATATTTAAATTTTTAATCTAACAGATAAATTTTGAAATAAAATTATTTATCTCAAAATTTTTGACATAACGCGTGAATTTGTCAAAAAACGATAGTTTTCAAACAAGTGGTTAAGTTTCCAACAAAAAGAAAAATTTTCGACAAAAAATGATGTTATCATAAATTTTGAATTTTCTACAGATTAGAATAATTCGTAAGCAAATAATTCAATTTTCAACCAAAAATAAAAAATAGTTACATTTTTAATGGAAAATTAAATTTTTTATTAAACTAAAGCAAATTTAAAAAAAATAGTTAAATTTCAAAGCGAACTAAAATTATTCATCTCCAAATTTTTGACAAAAACAAGTAAATTTTCAACAAAAAAGTTAATTGTCAAGCAAATTATTAAATTTTCAACTGTAGAAAACGAATTTTCAACCAAAAAACTCAAGTTTTTACAAAATTGTTACATTTTCTACAAATTAGATCATTTTTAACCAAATAATTCAATTTTAAACAAAAACATGAATTTTCAAGCGAGAAGATTAATTTTCTACAAAATACATAAACTTTCAACTAAAAAAGATAATTTTTCAATCAAAAATGGAATAGTTACTTTTTCAAATGTAAAAAATTATTTTTCTTACCAGAAAAGTGAATTAAAAAAAAAATAGTTAAATTTTCAACCGAGTAAATAAATTTTCAACTGAAAATATTTATCACCAAATTTTTGACCAAATTTTCAGGTCAAAACATTAAGTTTAAAAAAATATATTAAGGTGAACATTCCTGAGGAAAATATTATGAAAGCGATAAGACTGGGATTTCAAGAAGGTTCAAGGCCAATACTAGTTTCCTTTGCAAATGAGGAATGTAAAAGTGCGATTTTCCAAAATGCCAAAAACTTACGATCCATGAATATAACGTTCTCGAACGATCTCACAAAAACACAGAGGATTGACAGACAAAAACAATACAATACGCTTCTGCAATTTAAAAAACAACTGGAACAACGAGGAAAAACAGCAATTATTAAAGGGAACAAAATAATAGTAGATGATAACCGTTATGATATCAAAGCAATCAAAGACTACCTCGATCCCGGTAATCTAGAAGAATGCGATAATGATAGTGTTTACAATGCAGACAGTGATGAGTCTACAACCTCCAGAAATTCTACAGCTAGCCGAAAAAGAGGGAGACCACAAGGCTCTAAAAATTTATTGGAAAAGAAGGTTAAAACTCCAAGAACTCAACAGTTTGGAGCTCCAATCAGACAGTTTCTACAAAGTTCAAAGCCCATATGGAAAAAGGCAACCAAGTCACGAAATCATAGCTTAACATAAAAATACAAAATCCACGCATCTTTTTTTGGAATGCTAGAGGCTTCGTCAATTTACCAGATCTCCTTAGTGAAGTGGTCAATGGTGATATTATTTGCATCTGTGAAACTTGGCTTATGACAGCGCCGTTCATCAATACACAAAAAGGATCCAGGAAATTCAATGTCATATACAGTCCAGCGACAAGAACAGCTACGAGGGGAAGAGCGAAAGGAGGCCTGCTTATCGCCTTTGATGTTTGTAAATATAAAGCGGAAACGCTTCATTTATGCGAAGAATGTATCTTTCTTAAACTAGTAGATGACGATTTCGAATTTATTGTCGGTGCAGTCTACGCCAATCCTACCTCCGATATAAAGCTTTTTCTTACTCAGCTCAATGAAATAACTGATTCAATTCTCTTAAATTACCCTAATCTGCCACTTTTTATAGGGGGAGATTTTAATAGTAGAGTTGCGAATTTAAATCAATTGTATGAGGAGATATTACCTGGGTATGTAGGCATTTGAGAATTTAGATACTGAATTGAATAATAGAGGACAAAGGTTGGTGGAATTCATGGAGAGCATGGGCTGTATTTTACTAAATGGTAGAACCTACAGTGATAATCCTGCGCAATTTACTTTTGTTAACGATAGAGGAAAGTCTACCATTGATTTAGTTTGGGCTAATATAAAAGGAGTCATAAGTATTAAAGACTTGAAAGTACTGCATATTGCCACTGTTTCAGACCACTTTCCGATTGTAGTTACATTAGATACTATTCTGAGAGACATTATTGAAGAACCTAAATTAAAATGGAAAGAAAAATTTGCAGAAAAATATATAGAAATTTTGAATGCTTCTTCTTGTGTTCCACCGACTAATCTTTTGGAACATGCAGACAATCTCGAAAAGATAATTTATGATACTGCATCAAAAGCAGGAATGATTTCGAATTTCAATAAAAAAGTAGGTCTTTCAAAACCCTGGTTTGATACGGAATGTCTAGAATGTAAAAAATCACTGAGAAAAATACTTAAAGATTGTAAAAAGGGGTTGTTTGGTCCTGATTTAGTAACTCTCTATAATAATAAAAAAAAGGAGTACAAAAATCTCTCAATAAAAAAAAAGGAAGCTTACGACCTTACAATTTTAGATAATCTTGCAATGGCTAAAGATTCTAAGACGTTCTGGAAAATAATAAATGGCTATAAATTTAAACCCGTTAGTAAAGACTCGATTGAACTAGAAAGATGGTTTGAATATTTTCAATTAATATATCCCAAACGCAAAGATACAACTTTCACTTTGATAAACAATCATGATTGTAACCCTACCTTAGACTCAACTATTACAGTTGACGAAATTTTAATAAGCCTTCGAAAATGTAAAAGCGGAAAATCAGCAGGACCGGACGGGATCACCTACGAATTTCTCAAAAATTTACCGGGCAACTGGGTGGAAAATGTAAGCTCCCTTTTTAATAAAGTCTTAGAGAAGGAGGAGATTCCAGATTCCTGGGCACAAATACATATAAAAATGATACACAAGAAGGGTGACAGGTCGGACCCGAACAACTACCGACCTATAGCACTGATCAATTGTATCACCAAAGTCTTCACGCAGATTTTAACGCAAAGAATGATAAATTGGGCGGAAAATATGAAATTGTTACCAGAATACCAATCAGGATTCAGAAAGAATCGTAGCTGCCTGGATAATGTTTTCTCCCTCAATGCTTTAATTCAAAACCGACTCAGTTTAGACAGAGGTAAACTTTTTGTCTTATTTGTAGACTTTAGAAGTGCATTTCCTTCGGTAAAACATGATCTTCTATGGAGAAAAATGTATGCGATGGGCACAGGCTCTAAATTTATTAAAATTCTTATCGATTTATATGCTAAAGCAAGTATGTCAGTTAAGGGTAGTGCAGGCACTTCGAGGGCTACTGATGTAACGAGGGGAGTTCTGCAGGGGGAGGTTATGAGTCCGATTCTATTTTCATTATTTTTTGGAGACTTCGAGGAATTTATGAAAGCTGAAGGAATTAGAGGTGTCTCAATAAATCATTTGATAGAAATTCTTATCCTGGCATATGCCGATGATTTAGCTATAACTGCAGACTCCCAAGTTCAAATGAGAAAAATTCTGAAGTGCTTATTTAAATATTGTAATCTTAACGGTCTTCAGGTAAACGAAAGTAAGACAAAAATTGTTATATTCCAGAAGGGAGGACACGATAATAAAAAAAAATATAAGCCTTTTACCTATGGAAATACTGAAATTGAAATTGTTAGAAATTATACTTATTTAGGAAAACCATTTTCGCAATCTGGAATTTTTTTAAAAGAGGCTCAAACAGCTATCAGTAAGACCAATATTACTCAGGGGGCGACGATCGCACTTCTAAGTAAAATAAAATTAAAGTCGTAGAGACCAATTGAAAGACTTTTTATTAGTCTGGTTGCTAGTACGCTAATGTATGGAGCAGAAGTATGGAGCCTTAGGTACTTGGACGAAATAGAAAGGATAAAAACCACGTTTTTCAAAAGAATTTTGCAGGCTCCTTTGAATACACCC